>RJWJ010005405.1:0-68607 GCA_004363605.1 Indri indri
TTTTGAGACAGAGTCTCACTCTTTTTGCCCGAGCTAGAGTGAGTGCTGTGGTGTCAGCCTAGCTCACAGCAACCTCAAACTCCTGGGCTCAAGCGATCCTTCTGCCTCAGCCTCCCGAGTAGCTGGGACTACAGGCATGCGCCACCATGCCTGGCTAATTTTTTCTATATATTTTTAGTTGTCCGATTCATTTCTTTCTATTTTTAGTAGAGACGGAGTCTCGCTCTTGCTCAGGCTGGTTTCGAACTCCTGAGCTCAAACAATCCGCCCGCCTCGGCCTCCCAGAGAGCTAGGATTACAGGCGTGAGCCACCGAGCCCGACCGATGATAACATTTTGAGTTTCAAAATGTACAGGGAAAGGCAAGTTCTGCCAGCTTTACCCTCAGGGGAAACAGATTTTTGTGGTTTAATTTGTCCCCCAGAGATCATTAGGACTGTTCATTATTTGAACCTTACTCGTTTTGACTTTCCTAGGAAATGCAGCTGCAATCCTGTCCAGAAGTTTCTGTTAAGGCTAATGAGGTGGGAAGCATCTGCCCTTAAAAACCCGCAAGCATGCCTCTTTTCCTTTTCACGGTTCAAATGGTGGACTGAGATGGCTGTTTCAGAACTGCATCTGCAGTTACATTCCTCATCCTACACTTTGCACTCTTGTGTATCCCCTAAACTTGACCTTTTTTCAGAAGCTTCCAGGTCCTAGAGAATAAGGAAGAGGAACTCATCTATGGCCACACTCCTTGCTAGGAGCTTTACCCACATGGGCTCATGTTAACCCTCACAAAAGGCCTCAGAAGTAGGTATTATCTCACCCACTTCACAAAGGAAGAAAGAAAGGCTCAAAGAGTAATCTTCCCAAGAGCTCACAGCTGTAAAGTAGCCAGGGTCCTAACAGAAGCCTTTGCGACTCCATAGCCCCCAGGCTTTCCCTTTCACCCAGAAGTCCCCCTGCAGCTGTCTGACCAATTACACATCAGGCACAGTGCCTGGGCTGTAGCCAAGGTCAAGAAATGGGAACTACCATTGTGATTAGTACAACCATTACCGATACCTCCACCACCCTTATGACTGCATTTAACTGTCTTCTTAGGATTATAATTATTTGTGACTCTGACTTTTCCTCCAATAAATTGTGTCTTTGGATGGGAATTGTCAAAGTCACTTTACTATACCCTGACAATGCCTAGAACAGTCTGGTGCCCCCAGTAGCCAAGAGACTTTTGTCAAGCCCAACAGAACTGGATGGGCCCTAGTGGTTCTGGGACACTTTGGGAAATGGCTCCTCCTACAGGTCTCAAAGCTCAGTGACTAGCTTTGGCTCTGTTGACAGACCATGCTACCATTTCACTAATATGCTGTGGAAGGCAGATTCTGATACAGCCCACAATGATCCCCAACCTGGTATGCCTGCCCCTGTGTAATCCTTCCCCTTTGGTGTGGGCTGGTCAGAGTGATTCCCTTTTAATGAATGGAATGTGGCAAAAGTGATGAGATGTCATTTCTCTGATTAGGTTACAAAAGACTGTGACTTTGGCCTTGCTGGCACTCTCTCTGGCTCTTCTTGTGCGCTTTCTCTGATGCAGAATCCTGGCGAGGCCTGTGTGACTACACACTGAGGGTACCCTCAGCCCAGCAGCCCTCGAGGAAATGAATCCTGTCAGCAACGTGTGAATGAGCCTTCCGATGAGACTGCAGCCCCTGCTGACACCTTGAATGCAGCCTGCAAGAGCCCCTGATACAGAAGACCCAGCTAAGCCATGGCTGGGCTCCCAACCCACAGAAACTGTAAGGTGACAAATGTGGATTGTTCTGCAACACTTGGTTTTAAAGTGATTTGTTACATAGTAATCAATCATGAATATATATGCCAACTATGTAATGTTTTCAGGGAGAAAGATCTAGTCTCATTATAACCTAAACTGGAAATAAATGGAATTTGGGGGGAAGGCTCTCTGGGAATGCTCTGAGGGGCCAAGAAGCATTTATACTCAGACATTTAGCATCACCATAGTTGTTACAATTGAAAAAAATTGCAGTATAGAACTCACAAACTATACTGTCTGGTTAACTTCCTCACTCGGGGAGGCTTGATTTCTGGCTTTTCCACAGCTGGTTGAGTAGTTTCCACACGTATAGGAATAGGACTTCTAGAGACATACCAAAAAACAGAACGACAGCAACAAAAAAAGTTATATGGTCTTGTTTTGGCCATACAGACTGCTTTCTCAGTTAACTTATACCTTAATAACATTGATAGTCAAAAAATCCATTTTTTTCACCTTTCTATGCTACTTATTTAATAATTATAACTATTTTTAAAAATTATAGAAAATCCAAAAATAAAAAAAACAAAAAACCCCCAAATCATAGGGAAGAAAATATAGCAAGTGGGGGAATTAAATATAATTGGGGTACCAAACAAAATTTCTCTGCCCAAAACAGGCAGCCAGCCACCCACAATTATGAGGTTCATACTTTGTTTCATAACTTTTTGTCAGTAAAATCAAGAGAAACCTATAGATAACTTGTTTTTACTTTCAAGTAATCTGGTAGCTTTTCTATTTTAAACATAGCACAGACTATGTATTTTTTTTAAAAAAAGATAAAGAACCACAGTATATTTTATGTGAAAAATGCAAAATCAGAAGACCTTTAGGACTTGCTCTAAAACATTTTAATTCTATGTACATATGAAAATGTTAAAAATTACATTTCACTTTTATCTTTCCTCAAGAATTTATGCCAGATAACCAATGGGCCCTACTCAAAACAGCGATTATTTTAAGGAAAAGTTTTCACACATTTTTGTAGTGGTCATGACTATTTCACTTTTAAAAAATCAGTAATTACCTTCTTTGACCAAAAAGGCATCAAAACAAGTTGAGGTCCTCAATAAGGGACCCCTGACAAGTCCATTAACACATCTGGGTCTACATTTTCTCTTCTATTCAGTGCTTAATATGGTAAGTATGTGGCTAGTGCCTAATAAATGTTTGTTGGATAAACACATGAATGAGCAAATAAGGAATTGGAGTCAACTGTATTCTAGGTTCATGACTTCCTCAAGTGGGGACTCCCAGAGTAAACAAAACATGGTCCCTGGCAGAACTCCTAGTCAAGTAGGGGAGCACATCTTTGCTTGGGTGCAATGGTTGGTGTCCGGGAAAGTTTCGTAGAGGAGTTTCCTCTTAACCAGATGGACCAGATGGAGGGAAGACCACCAAGGTGGGAGACAATGGAGACCAGGCTAAATGCAGGGTACTGGAACTGCTGACAGGTGGGGTCCCAGCAGAAGAGCAGGGGGTTTCCACCAGAGAGAAAGTATGGTGGTGAAAGGCCTCAGGCTGAGGCGTCTACACTGAAGGCAATGGCAGTCTCCCAATGTTTCTGGCAAGGGAGTGGTATAGCCAGACTTACTTTGTAGAAAGTCCTTAGAACAATGAAGAGGACCCTGGGGAAAGGAGGTCAGGAGCATCTTAGAAGACTGTTGTACCCGTAATCCCGGAAGAGAGATGATGAGGGCACAAAGTAGGCAAGGATTATGGTCATGAAGAGAAGAGGATGGATGTGGAAGATAATATGAAAGTCAAATCGGCAGCACTTGGCAACCAGTTAGACGAGGGAATGAGTAGGAGAAAACCAAGCACTCCCAGGCTTCAGGCCTGGGTAAGGGGTAGGTAATGATGCCATTAGGCAAGATTGGAAAACAGGTGAAGGATAGTGGGGTGGGGCAGGAAGAGATGAAGTAAGTTTTTGAAAAGTCCTAGAGGCAGTTGGGTACATAACTCTGGAAAAAGATAAAAATTTATACCAAGAACATAGATTGGGAATCATAAGGTAATATAGAGAAATGTTAGCTTTTATTCTTGGCATCAAGTATAAGAATTCCTCAGGGGAGTGGTACTATCTAGATCACCTGGGGTGCTTGTGAAAATGCTGATTCCTGTCTCTACTGCCACCCACCAAATCCCCACCACACACTTATACACAAAGGATCTAAAAGGTCTGGGGTAGGACCCAAGAGTCTGCGTTTTTAGCAAGAGACTATGATGCAGTGGTCCTTGGACCTATTTTGGGAAATTGTCCCCAGGGAGACACTGCTGGTGTTAGGAGACCACCAGGTGACATCGGGGCCACTGTGATCTATAGGTTGCTACTCACTTGGGCTGAGAGAGGAAGAGTTTCTGTTCTCTGTGCAATCAGGACAGGAAGGATTTCCTTTGGGTTTGGGGTGGTGGTGGCCTAGAAGCTTAAAGAGCATGTGTGGCTCCAGCACTGGCAAGTGGCTCTAGCACATGGGGTCACATCCATGGGCCAAGAGCAGAGTGAAGAACTCACAGGAGCAGTGAGCAGAAGGCTGGTCAGGAAGAGCCTCCTGCACTCTGTTAAGCAGTCTGGACTCCATTCTAAGAGCACATGGAGCCTTTAAAGGACTTTAAGCAGGGGAATGACAAGAACAGGTCTTACACACTTGGGAGACAACCCAAAGCGATTGATTTCTGTTAGTACAGCAGGCAGAGGTGTTAAAACAGAATATGCAGCATTTTTGAGGCCTAAAGGAAGTTGTTTCATCTAGTTTTTTTCCATCTCTTTGGGCTCACATTTTCTCAGTTTTATTTTCCCCTCCGAATTTATCAGCAAATGCCCTCATGAGCAATGTTTTGAGGATAATGTCGATGATACACAGAGTATCATTTCCCCATTCAAACAAGAAGCAACAGACCTTACATTAGTGTCCTGAAGACTGGATTTCTTATTGATATTTACAAACGTTGAGTCTTCTTTTCCAACCTGTCAAAGAAAATAGCCAGGTTAGTGAAAACTGAACATGTTGGTATGCAAAAATGTTTTCAAATCTCTTACATTGGAAAGATTATAGAAATGTGCAGATGGACCAAGGAAATAGTTCATCAAGTATTCAATCAACAGTGAATCTTGTTCTGGTGTTTATAAAAGTTAACAAAAAAAATGTTTTCTTGAGTAATGGGATTAAGACAATCATTCAAATGCAGTCGATTCTTGCATTCATGCTTTTACTTAGCACCTGCTATGTGCCAGCTGAAGCTTGAATGAGAGCGGGATGGTGTGGGAAAAGCCAAACCCACAGTTTAATCCCTCACCTCAGAGTTCAGATCAGGAAGAATAATCAGCTCCGTGCTCACATAGCACTGACAGTTTATAAAGGAATTTGGAATGTGTCCTTTCACATCAGCATAACAACCGTAACAGCCTGGCAGGAATTACATCACATGAGTTTGAGAGAAGCCTTGTCCTTTTCCCTCTGGGGAATCTCGTGAAGAATGGCCAGGAGGAAGGACACCCACTCAGCCAGCCAGGCCAGCTGGCTGCACACAGGAGGTCAACGGGAGATGCAGGAGCCTGCGGCCCTCAAACCCATCACAACATACAGAGCTTGGCCTCTCTTCTAAATATACGTTGAGCAAAGATTTCAAGGATACCAGCTTGGAGGGCACTGCATCATCAGCCTGCCATGTTACCCACCTATGGACCCAGCCCTGATTCCTGATCAAGGCCTTTTTTAGAGTCAGCACATAGTTCCGTTGGCCTGTTTGACGTCGGTTTCCTTTCCCTGGCTCTGCATGGATGCCCACGGGAAATTAATGCGTAAACCCCTAGCAGTGCACTTGGCTGTGCACCAAGCCCCCTGCCTCCATCACAACCCCTCAAAACCCTCTAAAGCAGGGATTCCCAAAGCATGTTTCTGAGTTCTCATGAACTCTAATTCCACAGATGACAGCGGGACCTACTTCACAAACTGTACTGTGGCCAATTAGGTGTGAAAGAAAGTAAAACAGGTTTCTTTCCTGCAGGACTTCTCAGAGCCTCTATAAGAGGCTAATGGGCATTGAGACGGTCCCATGAGATTTAGTGTGCAGAGTTTCCAGAGTTATTAGGCAGAATCCTGTGGGGCTTGTGCTCTTTGTAATATCTTGGAAAACACTGCTCTAAAATTACTGATTTCACACCTCCCCTACTTCCTGCTTTCATGCCCTTCCACTATGTTTGTTTAGCCAGGACATTTTCTTTTTTTCTCAACTATTTCTCATCTCTTCCCTATGCTTTACAAAATGAAATACTTCCGATAACACTGCACTTCTTCCTGGAGCAGGTTCTCCACAGATAATACCTACAACATGTGGCTATTGGGAACATGCTAGAGCTTTCTAACATAGATAATATCAGCTTTGTAAATTGTGAAATATATCTCAGTTTTATTTGTTCTGTGACAGTATAAAAATGGCATATATTAAGACAAAGAGAATTTGTGACTATAACCTGTGATGGGAAGTGAACCTGACCATCCTGTAAAAAGTGCTACCACTGTTATCTGCAAGCAATCAGTGCCCCTGAAAATTTTATCACACCACAGCTGTGATCATTATTGTCATTATCGCCACAATGGTAGAGAAGGGCACTGTGCCAGGTACTTTACATAGATCATCTCTTTTAATCTTCGCAGTAACCTAAAGTGGTAGATATTATTATTTCCATTTAATACGTGAGAAAACTGAGGCTCAGAGAGACTAACAAACAAGCTTAAGGTGATATTGCCGATCAATGGTAGATGAAGATTCAGACCCACGCTATCTGACTTTGAAACTTGTGTTCTCACTGCTTCCTATTTACATCAGAACGCCAACGTGGAAGACATTTTGGAAGGACCAAAATTATTCAGAAGGCTACAAACATAAACAGAAATAATAATATAAGAGATTACTGAATATTTACTTCACCCTTGGCAACATAAGCATAGACATTAGGTTCATAAGGAATGAAGAAGATAGTTATATATTTTTCTAATGAAATCATGACAACTGCAGCTTTTTATATGTTTCCAGGGCAGGGATGGCACATGGATTTCTACGTGAGTGCCAACTCTGATCAACGGGTGCTATCTCCTTGGAACACCCACCATGCAGAAAATGATTCTGAGGCTGTACTTAGGGAGCGAAGTGGTCAACCTGTGGTATCTGTTATGGTTGCAAGTGGGAGAATTTATGGCAGCTATTAAACTATCATCTCTCATTTCCAAATCCACCCTTTGAAACGCTTCTTTGTGGAGCTGGCCCAAGAGCCTGCAGACCTTTCTGCTTTGCCAGCTGGCTCCGTGACAGGTTGTGTCAATAGGGGGCGCTCATGGGGAGGAACTTGCGCCCTCCTGTCCGCTTCCCGCTCCTGGGAGTCACTCCAGCCTTGCTTCTTCACCCCTCGCAGTGGCAGTTCCTCCGGTAGCAGCAGCTGAATGCAAGTTGCAGTTTTCCAACACTGGCAGATGCAGCTTCATGGCGTCTGGTGTCCACCTCAGACGTCTCAGCACCTAGCTGTCGTGCCCTCCTCAAAGTCTGGGTCTGGTCCCCCCGGGCTCATCCTCAGAGCTCACAGACACCTCCACTGGGTATGGCGGCCTCTGCTCAGAAGTCTGAGATTCCACTCCACAGGGCTTCTCCTCCGAACATCTAAATTTTAATATTTACAGCACTCTTTGTTCCCTCCGCTGCCTACAGTTTCTACCTCTACTATCTTAGAGTAGCGTCACTCAAAGCGTGGTCCTGTGGGCTTGTTAGCAATGCAGATTCATGAGCTCCCACCTCAGTTCGCTGAGTCTCCAGGGATGGGGCGCGGCTCCCAGGTGACTCACACATGTTAACATCCGACAACCACTTCCTTCAAGTTCTCTTTTTGCCCTTTCACATACCTAACTAATAACTGCACACCAGTTAATAATTCTTTATATTAAAATCCCATTTACATACCAGGTGTGGTTCCCGGCTCCTGCCCGGACCCTGACTGACACATCTCAGTCCTGACAGCGCCTTTCTTCCCAGCGTAATGGAGGGAGCCCCGTGACGCGGAACCGAGGGAGCGCATGCGCTCCACGCACCTGCACGTTCACTCGGGAAGCGTTCTCCAGCTGCGCTTTCAGAATGTTACACTTCACGTGATCTGCTACAGGGGAAGGCAGGAGCGGGGTCTGAAGAGTTTTCTCAGAGACTTTCTTTTCTTCAGCCTGAGACAAACCAAAATACGAACACCACGTTGTAAACGAGGAGGAAAGAAAACGCGTACACTAACTTCCCAACGCTCGCGACTGCAGGTAACACACAGACCTAAATACATGATGAGGGTGTCACCAACTCCTTGTATTTTTACCAGTGCTTTACTGTTTGCACAGGATTCACAGGCACATCATCTCGTGCTCTCACGAAGCAGGGAGAGGACCTATCAGAAGTGGGGGTAACGGTTCAAAGAGAGGAAGAGGCTATTCCAGAATCAGGTAGTCAGGACCTGTGGCAGAACCAGGATCCGAGTTTTGTTTCCTACAACCCAGGCTGGTGCTATTTGCCCCACAACTGCTCTCTTACACAAAAAGATTGAATTCTGTGACCCGTTGGGTCAAGGGAAAGTGTGCATGATATTCACTGGTAAATTGTGACTTTCAACATGCAATTTGTATCCTTGTTACCTTATTGTAGAGTGTCTTGGACTCCAGTAATTTGGCCTCACTTTCACTATTTTTGCCCCATCCATGTATTCACTGAACATGTACCTATACTTCATGCGATCCAGTTGAGGCGGATTATCCGGGACTACCTACTTGAACTGTGTCCAAAGCAAAAACATCTTTTCAATCATAGGTTTTGTGACTATTATATAGAATATGCATGAAGATATTTACATACCAATTAAAATGAAAAGTACTCATCCATGTATATAACCCGAAATCATCTTTGATGGGTATACTCACCACATTTTGGGAAGTAATGTCTTATTGTTAACCATACCTATTGTGGTTATTGCATATCCCAATGCTATTATGGTGCCTGGCACACAGTAGGTGTCCAATAAATACTACTGAAGAAGATTATGATGATATACAGTTATTATTAGAAGAGACATTATTAGAAGAAAGGCTCAAGACCATATGATTGGTAGAAGTCAGTTCAGTAACATCAGGACTAAATGTGGCATGTCAGCCACCATAAACCAGGATAAGAGTAAATGTTCTAAAGCTCTCAAGTTCTGCAAATTCCAGAATTAATCTTATTCACTAATTCAAAAGTCCTATTGAACACCTTGGTATACACAATAGGAATATTATGAAAGCCATAGACGAAGTATAAGGCAATTGCCTGGCTGACATTATTTAATAAAGAAAAGAGGACAGAGTATACATTCCCAGTGGGACCTCCAAACACATAGAGAAGCATTTGGTAGAGCAAACAGAACTCACCAATTTTATATAATAGCAAAATAGGCAGAGACAAAAGACCTGGATTTGAATCTCAGCTATTTCCCTTACTTGCACCATTTAAAAAAAGATGATGATAAAAAGAAAAATAATACCAGTAGCCAACATTTACTGGGACCTTATTATGGGTTAGCCACTGACTATGCATTTCATACGTATGTCTCACTGAATCATCTCATTTAACCCACTTGGAGGTAGGTACTATCATTATCCCCATTTTATAGATGAGAAAAACAAAGCAGAGAGATGGGAAGTCACTTGCCCAGGGTCACACAGGAAGAAGCAAAAGAGCCAAGATTCACAGTCAGGAATAGTGACTTTGATTAACTCCAAAGCTAGAGCCTTTTTTTTTTTTTTTTTTTTGAGACAGTCTAGCTCTGTCACTCCAGGTACAGTGCAGTGGCATCATCATAGCTCATAGCAACCTCAAACTTCCAGGCTCAAGCGATCCTCCTGTTTCAGCCTCCTGAGTAGCTGGGCCTACAGGCATGTGCCACGATGCCCAGCTAATTTTTCTGGTTTTTATTTTTCAGTAGAGACGGGGTCTCCTTCTTGCTTAGGCTGGTTTCGAACTCTCGAGCTCAAGCGATCCTCCTGCCTCAGCCTCCCAGAGTGCTAGGATTACAGGCATGAGCCCAGAACTCTTGACTACTCAGCCATACTAGCTCCCCTTAATCCTAGTTTCTTTCTTCATAAGGTTGTTATGATGATCAAATGAGAAAAAATGATATGAGTAGCACTTTCATGTCAGATTCTTGGGTGAGAAAAGAAGATATAACCAAAAAAAAAAAAAAAAAAAAGCATCGGAGGACACTAATGATCAATCCTGAGCCATCAAGTTGGATTTAAAGAAAACTGGCTCATTCGACTGGAGTCATCACACAGAGGGACTCAGCATTCTCCTTTAAGCAAATACGTATCATTTATTTTGAAAGGTGAAAGGTGAAGTTTACAGTATACCCTTAAGATAATTTATCTTGTGTTTGCAAATCCTGTTACATTATAAACATTGATGGATGTTTTCATTGGTGTATGAAAAGATAATTTTTTAATTAGATTTACTTTTTTGGAATGGCATGCTGGGATACAGGAATTAAATTGGTTATGAAGCCCATTTGAGGCTTGTGACAATTGCTTAAGGGGATGTACTTATATTGACAGTAATGACCTAAGACCTACTTTAAAAAATGGAATGCTGCCAAAATAAGAAAAGGATGAGAATTTAGCATTGATGTTCCCCTTGAATTTACTAATTCTAAACTGCCCTTTTGGCCATAAAATTCAAGGTGGCTTGTTCTTTTTCGATCTGGACATGGCAAGCATGGTGATGTTCCTCTGTATGAACTGACTCAGGTGAAGGCCAATATAAACTTTGGAAAATTTGTGCATCATTGTATGAATTTGTTTGTATAAAAGGCATCTCTTTGAGAGATAAACATCTGGCTTGTAAGACCATAATTCCAGCCTGGAGGATGGCTCCAGGAACATTGTTCTTTCCCTCTTTAGCATGACCATATTTTGTATTTTACATTCAATCAATTTGAATTGTGTAAAGATACTTTATAGTTCAACATTGGAATAGAGACTTCAAAATATAGAAAATAATGACAATTGGGCTTTGATATTATTATAGTATTATAGTTAGAAACTATAATAAACAGTCCGTCTGTTTGGGGATATATCATTTGGGGATAAGAAATGATCAGATGCATGTTTAAATTATTCATACAAATTGTTTGTACATCTGAAATCTGATGAGATTTAAATTCCTGTGATAATTTTGGTTACAACTTTGGAACTAGGCAGTGAAAATTATTTCTCACCATTCAGTCAAGAACAGGAAGTTATCCAAACCTGAGAAGAATCAGAGGATTCTTGACCTTGAGGCTGGAAAAAACCTTAAAAGCCCTTCAAGCCAGTGTTTCCCAATTGTGGTGTCATGATCAGAAGTGAGGTCTGTGGCAAGGAATGTTTTATTAATGATAAAGAATCATAGTGTGAAGTAATATGTTTTGCTTACATGTTAGGACAAAGTCAAGTTTAACTGCGTAGTCACATCACTTTAGCTTCCTGGCTTACTGATGCATTTCTTTTAGTGGAGGGGAGTTATAGCTTGAGTTCCATGGACATGCCCAATAATTCATGGGTGTCTCAGGTATGTCTTACCCAGAGAAGCCACCATAGTCAATGTCCCACCAATAGTCATGGCAACTACAAATTACTATAGTGCTTGTGAGTTCTGTGCTGCACTATATGCTGTAGTTTCTTGAAAAATATTTTGAGATTTTGTCAAACTCTGAGTAAACACCCATTAAAACCATTTATCATGTGCATTGTAGAAGAAAAGTTGGAAACCAAGAGATTAAGAGCAAGAAGACCGGTCTGGGGGCACATGATGAATTGGGTCGAATCCTCAGCATCCAGTGCAGGCCTGCTGGATAAGGATTTGTTTGGAGTGAACGTAAGTGCCACCCTGCCAGAGGAATTCTTTCCAGCTGGCCATCAACGAGGGTGGTGAGGAAGCAAAAGTGTGTGTGCAGGGCTTTTCAGGTTAAACCTGAAGGCAAGGCCATCAGTGATCAAAGGGCCTATAGGTACGGAGGGATTGTTGGGGGCCGGGGGGGACAGGTGGGAGGTGGAGGGAAGGCAGGAGGCACAACCCTCCCAGCCTTTGCAGGTTAGGAGGGGGAGATTCCCAAGCCAGTTCTTCCAAATTCTTCCTATTCCCTCTCATAAAGGGACAAAGCTAAGTATTAGGGTGGAAGAAATGACCCATAAGTGAAGAAGACTATTCCTTTGAGGATTTTTAAAATTAAAATATGTGTACAACAGTGGTTCTCAACTGGGCCAATTTTGTCCTTTAGGGGAACATCTGGCAACATCTGGAGAGGTTTTTGGTTGTCACAACTGGATGGGGTTGCCACTGGCATCTAGTGGGTTGTGGCTGAGAAACATCCTACAATGCATGGGACAGCCCCCATAACGAAGGATTATAGGGCCAAAATGTCACTACTGCCAAAGTTGAGAAACACTCACGTAGGAAACAAAGAAGCATGTTGGAATGCAAAGGGCACTAGATTTGGGAGCCAGAGGCCCAGGGTTCGGGCCCTGAATCCATGGCTGTGCAACTTGAGAAGTCATTTCCCTTCCTCTGGTCTCAGATGCTGAGAAGGCTGAATCCAGCACTGGCATTTACAGTTCTAAGATAAATTTTGGCTTCTATAAGGCTGCCCATTTGGATGTAAGAATAGCTTTAGTCAAAAGGGAGCTTAGCTCCTGCCCTCTCTCCTTCCCTCCCTATTTTAATCTCTCCCTTCCTTCCATCTGCAAGTGGTTACTGAACACCTACTTGGTGCCAGGTGCTATCGAGGGGGACAGGGGGTAAAAATGGAAAGAGGTAAACATGGATGCTCCCTCATGGAGCTTTCGGTCTAGAAGGAGGGAGAGAAACTCACAGGCAGATTTGGCCTGTTGGCCAAAACACCGAGAGCAATGCCTAATGCTATAATTCACCCAAAACAAAGGTAAGTAAATATTTGCTCCTAAGGGACAGCTTGAGCAGAAATGTGAGGAAAGATGGAATAGAAATCCCTCCAAAGCAAAGGCACATAGTTTCGGGGCAGGCAGGCCAGGGTCATGATCAGAGGTTTGACACGAGCGCCAAGTCCATGCTCACGGCAGAGCCCCGGCCCTGGGCACCTTGTTTATGTTGATGTGCAGAGCGGGCCAGGGTCCAGCAGCCTTCACGGTTTCCAGTTCCAACTTCTTTAGATGGGCAGCGGCTTCACTGTACAAGACAGGTGTTCCTGGACTCCGTTCTACAAAGTGGCCAGGGGGAATGAATAAGGAAAGGTTGAAAGGACAGAAAGGTACAGAGGAAAGGGGACCCTTGCAGAACCCAACTCCCCACACCCTCTCTGCCTGCCTCCTTCTCCTCCAGCAGCTCGGATGCCTTGAGTATGTGTCAGCTGATGGGTGTGAGAATAGCTGAGGTCAAGGTTTCAGGCATAACTCCCCCACTTCTGAGCTGGATGGCTCTAGGTAAGTCGCTTTACCTCTCTGACCCGCTGAGCCATTTTAAAATGAAAATAAAATTACTTACCTTGCAGGGTTTCTGTGAATATTAAATAAGGTCATTCATGTACAAGTGCTTTAAAAATGGAAAAGCACTATGCAAATTGGAAAGATTAGTGCTTGGGCTAACTGGCGTATAATGTGCCCTTAAAAGCCATGTTATATTTCTAAAGTCAAATCCATCAATTTTGATTTTTGTACTACTTTGGATTAGTTTGCCACTACTTCTCCCTCCAGCTTGAATTTACTCATTAACACATTAACTATTCATTAAATATTAAATATCCATTATATATTAAAACTTGTACCAACTATTGTTAGCAATTGAGATATGGGAGCTGGAATAAAGAGGTGAATGACACAACGTTCTAGTCTAATGGGGGAGACAGATGCATGTACAGATACTCCAAAGAGTGAGAAAAGATTTATTTAACTGCTATAGAAGCAAGAGGGAAGGCACGCCAGCCACATGGGGAAGGGGTGTTAGAGAACGTTTCACTGACAAGGTAACATGAGCGGGCTCCCGAGGTATGTGTAGGAGTTCCCTGGAGGGTGGAGAAAAGCATTCCAGGCAGATGCAAAGGACAGAGCTGGGACGCGGCCGAGCAGTTGGTGAGAGGAGAATAGTTCTGTGCAGCTAGAGTGCGGGGAGGCATCGGGGAAAGGCTGGAGACCTTGGCAGGGGCCAGGCTGTGAAGGTCTTTGTGTGGACCTGGCTCTAAAGTGTGGGCTTTATCCTAGGACAGTGAGGAGCTACTGAAAGGTCTTAAGGCATTTGGTCAGAGCTATCTGGTGAGAGCTATGCCTTTGGCAGCTCCTATACGGAGACCGCGCTGGAGGGAGTAATGCTTAGGAGGCTGTTACAGTTACCCAGCTACAAAAAGATAAGGCAGGCACTCGGGCAAGGGCAGTGTGGACAGTGATGAGGAGACAGAGTTCTGACTCTTCAATACCAAGTAGGGGACGAGTTCCCATTTCTAGCTCAGCCAACCCAGAGTTGTTCCCCGTGGCATACAGGCGAAGGCTGAATGGCCCACCCTGTTTCACCAGCTCGCAGCCCCATGCAATGTCAGAGCTGGAAGGTTCCTTGGTGAGCATCTCAACGCCCTCTACCCCATTTCATGGATGAGAAAACCATGGATCGAAAAGGGGACTCAGCTCAACAGTGAGAACTAGAATTGAGGCCTCTTGACTCTTGCCTCTGCCTCAATGCTTTTCCAGCCACATGTAATAAAGAGCCAGTTCTTCCCCCCAGAGATGGATACTTTGATAAAATATAATAAAAGAGGGTTGCTAGAAAAATAAAATAATAGACATACAACATCCAAGCCCATATTTTTTATTAGATTTAACAGGCATAAAATCATTCTATCATATTGCCAAAAATATTTCTATAATAATTGCTTACTCTCTATTTCTGTAAGTTCTCTTCCTGGGACCCATAACAGTGGGCAGACTGGATCTACCCGACACTACCTTGCTCTCAGGAGTGGGATATCAGAAGTGGGACAGAATGGGTTTTTCTGTAATGAGGAAAGTAGAAATCCCAGCCCCCACCTCACTCCCTTCTTTCTCTTTTCCATTGCTAGAGCTGTGCTGAGGGCTGCACAAGTAGGGAACTGCTAAGAAATGAGGTGGAGAGAGAAGTGGTACCCTGTAATGAAACTGGCGTTGATGACTAAGCCATAATCCCTAAACTGCTCCTGCCCGAATGCATAAGGCTCTTATCCACTGTTGCCCAAAGCTGGTAACACAGTATAACATCATCACCGTCATGCGCTGCACTGAAAGTTTCTTTCTCTTTTTTTGAGGAGAAGGAAAGAGGATTTTATTAATTTGCTGGGAAATGAGGAGGTTGGCAGACTCCCATCTTAAAGTACCAATGTCCTCGAAAGTTTCTGTCTCAAGGATCCAGGGAAGGCACTTGCGCCCTGCAGCATGGCTCCCCCCGACCCCCACCTTGCCTCCCCTCCCCCTCCACCCGTACTCACTTGTAAGGGACTTGCTGCTGGAGTTCGGGGATCTCAAAGGCCCCTCTTTGTTGTCCAGGGTCAGTGAGAGGCCGTAGTTGGAGTGGTGTTGGTGCTGGTGTTGGTGCTGGTGCTGGTGCTGGTGCTGGTGGTGATGCCTTCCCGAAGCTTTGGGGGGGAATGGTGTGCCCCCATTCTCCTCGATGCCAAAAGGCAGCCGGTCCGAACTGCTGAGCACTGGGGAAGGGAGTGGGTAGCTGTGGAGGGTGACAAAGTCAGGATTTAGAAAAGCAAAATGCCTTGCTATTCCCGGGTGTCCTTTTGAAGACATTCTCTAGGAATCAAACCCCACAAGAAATACATTCAAAAAGATAGATCCATAGAGTTATAAAATATATAACTGACAACAGTGTACTTAAAGAACAAAGTGGAAATGTGTATATATCAGAGACTTTAAACCTTGTACCTTAAAAAATTCTTAACTTTGATATATAAAATCATTTTTATTTTTTAAAAAAGACATTCTCTGAATGGGAGGGATAAATAAAAGCAATAATAAAAAAATTGTCAACGATCCTATGACAAGATCATGATGCAAACTAGAAGTCTTAGGGTCACTTTCTCTTCCACTGTCACCCCCAAATGCAGAGAGCTCCTGTTAACGTCACTGCTACAACATCTTTTAACTCCAATGGCTTCTCTCCTTTCTTACCAATATTGCCTGTTCGAAGCCCATGTCATCTCCCACCTAGACCCTTGTAACAGCTTCCGACCAACGCTCTACTTGCTCCTTCAGCTCGTCCTCTGCAGAGTAGCTGCCAGGGTGCTGCTGCTGTAATTACGTTCCGGGCCAAGGAGCGTGAATACATCTCCATTTCTATTAATTGTTAACCATTTTAAGACAGAAATCCCTTTGGAAATGTGATGAATACCATGGCCTATCCCTGGAGAAAAAGGCACCAAGATGTGCAACATTCCACGCACGCACAATTGCAGGCCTTCTCCAACCTCTCTGCAGACTGATGTTAAGAGCCATGGCTTGCAGGATAAAAGCCACCATCCCTTATACGGCACTCCTGGCCGCCCGTTATCTTGTCTCATTCTCTTTTCAGCTTCATCTCTTGCTGCATCTTTCTCTATACACTAACTCCTTCCCATACTGATGCCTTTCACTTCTTTCTGCTCTCTGGAATCCTTCCTTGTCTCTCAACCCAGTGAAAACACCCCTTCCTCCAGGAAGACTTCCAGCCTTTAAGGCCCAGATACGGGTCCCCTCCTCACACTCCCAGGCAGGGCTCACCCCTCTTTCTGCTCATTCCCATAATCCACATCTTCACTCTGCCTTCCAAGAGCTCACACCCCAGCACAGGAAACACTGTGATTCAGTCTGTCACAATCATACTGGGACAAGCTGCCAGGGGAATGCAGGGGTGGAGGCAGCTCACTCTCCAGGGGGGTGTCAGGGAAAGGGCACCCAGGGCAGACAGTGAAGGTTTGGTGGGCATTCTTGAAAGAGAATCCTCTGTCTTACAGGAAACCCATTTCTTGCGTGTGTGTGGTAGGGGCTGAGGTTTTCAGGGATGGGCCTGAGACTCAAGCCTGGCCAGAGTCCTCCATCCTTCCCGTTGGAGTGACTTGTTACGGCCTGTGATCCAATCAGGGACAATCAGAGTTTTCCCTGAGATTTCACACATGAAAACCGAAAAAAAAAAAAAGGGTCCCTTTTTCTTTGTGACAGTCAAGCAAGGCCTTATTGTGACCTATGTGGGCCCTGAGCACTTTTGTCTTGTCCCTTCTCTATAAAAATAAATTAAAAATTATACTTCATGACTGTATAAAAGTATCTGTATCAATATCATATATTAAAACATGTTCATCAACTAAAAGTCCATTTTGTTCTTCTGATTTTAAAAGAAATTACAACATTTTTGTGGGCCCCTGCAAGTATTGTGAGCCCAAGGTACTGCACCTACTTTGCACAATAGATAAGCGGGCTCTGGTTATAAGGACAGCATAAGCTGGGCACGGTAGCTCAGGCCTGTAATCCTAGCACTCTGGGAGGCTGAGGCAGGAAGATTGTTTGAGCTCAGGAGTTCGAGACCAGCCTGAGCAAGAGTGAGACCCCGTCTCTACTAAAAATATAAAACTTAGCCAAGCATCGTGGTGTGTGCCTGTAGTCCCAGCTACTCGGGAGGCTGGGAGGCAGGATGATTGCTTAAGTGCAGGAGTTTAAGACCAGCCTGGGCAATACAGTGAGACCCTGTCTCTATAAAAAATTTAAAAATTAGCCAGGCGTGGTGGCACATGCCTATAGAACTAGTTACTCAGGAGGCTGAGGTGGGAGGATCACTTGAGCCTCAGAGTTTGAGGTTGCTCTGAGCTATGATTGCTCCACTGCGCTCCAGCCTGGGCAACAGAGCAAGACCTGTCTCAAAGAAAAAAGGGATGATGTAGGTTGAGGTTGAGCCTATTTGTACCATCTTCCCTGGACATGAAGATATAGCATCTGTGGGAATGAGGCCAACGCACACAGGGAGACGGGATGAGCACAGGTTAAACGTAGATGGAGAGAGAGAAAAAGCCCTAATGGTATAATATGAGCACCTGGTTCCAGCCACAACTGAAGTAAGTGCTTTTCCTTATTTATTACTGGAGGTAGCTGGGTTTCTCCCACTTATATAACCCACATGCTGTAAATCAGAGGCAGTGTGTTATTTTGTTATTGTCTCTTGTGAGCAGAATTTCTTTCAGGTGGAAAAGGTCAAACAGCTGGTACAGGCCTAAGGACTAGTATGAGCGAAGGAATTGTGGGTGAAAGACCCGGATGTGTGGAGAAGAGAAGTGAGGAGAGGAGTTGCAGGAGGTGAGAAAACAACGATAAGCTAGAGCTAGTTACGAAGCGGTCATTGTGCCGGGTTATCATCATAGAAAGGGTTTAAGCAGAGGAGTTACGTTTCGGAAGATTCGTTCTGAGTGCCGTGTGGAGCACTAACCGGTGGGACTGATACTCCAGGATCTCTGTTGGGAGACCGTTGCAGGGTGAGGCCTGGACCAGCCCAGTGTGTGAAGTGAGGTGAGTTGCCCTCTGGGATATTTCTGCAGTCGTGTGAGCAGGGCTTGGAGGCCTGTCACTTGGGGACATCGGGGGCAGGAGGTATCACCGAGCCCTGTGCTGCAGACGCAGGAGATAGTCTGGAAGAAATGGCACTGGTTGTCCCCGACATTGCCCTAAAAGCTGAATCTCTGATCTACCCCAGCTGCCTTCTGGAGACTTTGCTCAAGGACAGTCCTACGCTGTGCGTGCATGTGTAAGAGTGTGGAAGAGGCATGATTTTGGCTTCTGGGGATCGTGATCCATCCTCACCTCTCCAACCTAAAACCTAATCAGGGTGCCCGTCTCTCCCCACGGAGGCCGCACTGTGGCAGCACACAGTGCACCAGGTTGGAGTTGCAACACCTGGCCTCAGTTCTGCCCCTACCTTGCAAGGAAGCCTTGGGTATTTGCTCTGGACCTGTTTCCTCACAAGGTCGGTTAGGCGATTTCTGGGTGAATTTCTGGGTCTGAGAATCACCCTTTCTCCCAGTTACTTACCCAGTACTTGCTATGTCCCAAGTACTGTGCTAGCTATTTACATAAAAGATTCCATTTTACAAATGTGAAGACCTTTGCTTGATACATAGGAGGTGCTCCATAAATATTTGAGAGAAGGAAGGAAGGAAGGAAGGATTGATGAAGTGTGGAGCAGGGATCTGACAACTCCTCTGTAGACTCCAGAACCTGCTAATGTTATTTTTCCTGTCTCTCAAATACGTTGAAAATAACTTCTGTCTTTAGGAGGTGCAAAGACTGGGAGCTCAGAACAGAGAAAATTCCCTGTGGCCTGGAAGGACCGGAGAGGGCTTCCCGGCTGAAGGCTTCCACCTGCCCTTCCTCCCCACTACGGCCAGCCACCTACCAAAGGCACTGTGATCGCCTAGGCAACAGGGACAAGTCAGAGAAACATGGAAAGTTAAGAGAGGCGCTGGGGTGGAGGGGATTGGCTGGACTTGAGAATGGGAAAACAGGGACACATGGAGGGAGAAGAAAACGCCAATATTTTCAGCCTAGAGGACTAGGCAAATGGTGTGTCATTAATAGAAAAAAGGAGGTGGAGAACGAGGGCTGCTTTGAGCAGAGAAAATGATGATTGAGCTTCAGATGGGTAACAATGAGTGTGAGAATGAACACCCAAAGGGAAAGATGTCTTGTAGCCGAGATCTGGCTTACATTCAGGGCTGGAGGTGGAGTTGGAAAGCTTTGAGTAAGAGTTTCTGAGGGATGGCAAATAGATATCATCTCTCATGCCAACTCCAATTGATTCGCACTCTGCTTGGAGTGCAAGATTGAGAAGGATTCTGAGGTGGTTGGTGCCCAGCTCAGGGGGAAAGACTGCTGTGATTGATTAGTGATGTCTGCCACGGACTTGGAAGAACACAGTGGTTATCATGCATTTGTCTTTCCAAGTTAAAAGTGTGTGGCTTTTCATTTCAAAAACCCAGAGAAAAGAGTTGAACAGTTTGTGCATGTGTGTGTGTGCGTGTGTGCGCAAGTATGTGTGCAGGGAGTGAGAAATTGCATTTAATAACATGTCAAGTAAAATATGCATGTCAGACTTTCATCTTAAAGCTACTTAAGGGGGAGACTGAGAAAGAGACAAATGGGAAAAGAAATAGATGAGGGTCAGAGAAGCTGCCTGAACCTGGATGCAGGAATCTGGTCAGGTTAAGGGTCTTTAGAAGAGCAAAGGTTCTTAGGCAGTAGAATGACCTGGAAGCTTTCTCAGCTCAGATGCATGGGGAACTGTCCTAAAGATTCTAACATGGAGAAATTTTGTGGAGTTGTGGGTCCATTAAGGAAACTAATTGTGGCATCATGGATTGTTCTGGGCAGAATTCCCAGAGGCGCCATACACACAAATTCCACTAGGTTGTGCATCTGTCCTGTTCACAGGGACCTCAGAGAAGGTCAAGCCCGCCCCAGAAGGTCCAGCAGCGCTCAGGGACCTTGGCTAAGGCCCAGGACATGAGGTCAGCTTCATGCTCACCATCAATAATGAGTGAGGCTCATGAGGTTTCTGGCATTCTGGAAGGGAGGTCTCAAGTCCTGGTTTTCAGAGTGAGGATAGAGGAGAGGTACGTAGGCTCCAGCCTCTTTTTCCAAGAGCTTGCAGTTGAGAAGGAATTTGGCCTGGAAGAATGAGCTGCCGTGTGCCTAGTACTGTACTTGGCACTTTAATGCTTGATTTTAAGTTTTTATGCAAGGAAGCTGTTGATGCCCCATTTGACACTGGGGCTTAGGGAAGTTGAATAATGTGCTCTGTTAGTAAATGCAAAGTGAGAATTGAAGTTCATCTCATTTCTTCTCTTCTCTTGTCTCGGGAGAGAGACCTTGTTCCCCATTCTGCCTGCAACTGCAGAGAAACTGGTGTTCCTACAGGGGCCTGCGTCATAGGGGACTTTATTGGCTATATTAGGGGTGGGCATGGTTCTGCAGAACCAGTGAGGTTGGCCAGGGTTGGGGGGTTGGTCTGCCAGCCCTGCCCAATCCCATAGGTACTCCCAGTTAGAGCCTCTCCCCTCCCTGGCCCTGGAATGCCAGACTACCAAACATGTGGTGTTCAATCAAAATATGTTGCATAGTGAATAACGGTGTCCTCCAGAATCTACCACCAGAATTTTGACCAGCGTAGGGCAGGGATGGAGGGAGGGTCCCAGGCTGGAACACAGGGGTTTCTTTCAAAAACAAGGCTGAATGAGAAGCTGGGCCCATACTCCCAGCACTTTGAGGCGCCAAGGTGGAAGGATCACTTGAGGCCAAGAATTCAAGACCAACTAGGGCAACATAGCAAGACCCTGTCTCTACAAAACAAACAAACAAACCCCAACAAAACAAAGCTGAGTGATTGAGTGATCAGGGTGCTCTGAGGGGCCAATCATACAACCTACAGCTCAGCCATATTGTAGGTGATGTGGTCTTTTGGGAGAGCCCTGGGTATCTAATTATGGATAAGAAATCATGGAATTTTGGAAATGGAGCCCCTCAGATACCATACAGTTCAGTAGTTTTAAACCCTGGATAAATATTAAAATCACTAGGAGAACCCTATACACTGCTGGAAGGAATACAAAATGGCACAGCCAGTTTAGAAAAGAGCCTGGCAGTTCCTCAAAAAGTTAGGCATAGAGTTATCATATGACAGCAATCCTACTCCTAGGTATATGCCCAAGAGAAATGAAAACATGTCCATGTACACACTGTACGTGAATGTTCACAGCAGCATTATTCATAATAGTCGGAAAGTAGAAACAACCCAAATGTCTATCAACTAATGAATGGATAAACAAAATGTGGTATACCCATACAATAGAACGTTCAGTTATAAAAAGGAATGAAATATTGATCCATGCTGTGACATGAATGAACCTTGAAAACATTACGCTACACAAAAGAAGCCAAACACAAAAGGCAAAATATTGTATGATTTCACTTATATGAAATGTTTAGGATAGGCAAATCCATAGAGATAGAAAGTAGATTAGTGGTTACCTAAGACTGGGGAGGATGGGGGGGAAACAGGGAGTGACTGCTAATGGGTATGGAGTTTCTTTTAGGAAGGATGAAAATGTTTTCTTTTTTATTCCTTTTTACTAGTCAGGTGTGGTTGTGGGGGGAGACAATGAAAAATGTTTTAAAATTAGATTGTAGTGATAGTTACACGAGTTCTTGAAAATACTAAAAACATTACATGGTACAATTTGGTGAGTTGTGTGGTATGTGATGTTTATCTTAATAAACCTGATTAAAAAAAAAAATAGCCAGGGGAGATTTTGAAAAATATCAATGTCCAGGCCCTAGCCCAGACCAACTGCATCATAATCAAGCACTAAATCCAGTGTGTGCCAGGGCTGGGAACCACTGCCTTGGTCCAATCTCCTCATTTTGCAGATGGGGAGATGCGAGGTGACCAGGTCACACAGCGGGTACCTGGCTGATCCTGGGACACAGTCCAGGACTCCCGCCCCTCCACTCACTGCCTCAAGTGCTGCGCATCTGCTGCACCTTCCCACCTGTCTCGGCTTCTATTTAAGGCAGCAAGTGCACTCATCAGGAAAATCCAAGTCCTCCTCAGAACCCCCCTGGCTAAGGCAGGCTTGTGTACACATCTCATCTACCAACTATACAGTTAATTCTGTAGGAACAGAGACTGTGGCCTCACATGTTTTCATGTCCTCCACTGTGCTAAGAAAAGTGCTAAGCACACAGCAGGTGTTCAACTAATATTGGTTAGACTGAGAATAGCGTAAAATATCAGTGCATGTGATAGACATTTGAGGCCAACTCTTGTCCCTGGCGCTGTGCTAGGCACAAGGGCAAAGACAAATGAGACGCTGTCTTTACCTTCAAGGAGCTCACTGCTGCCTTGCTGAGCAGGGGAGGGGTACCCAACCCCGCCTGGGGAGGCACCAACAGGGAAGACTTCCTGGGGTGGTGATGTGTGAAGGAGGTGATCAGTCCTGAAGGATGAGTGAGAGTGGGCTGGGGGAGGGGCTGCAGTGGTGCTCAGGCTTGGAGGTGACAATGCACACTAATTGGTGAGAGCGGACTTGCCTGAAATCAGTGTTGGCATGAGAATGAGCTTCCTGCTTTATAATTTTATTTTTCACATTTGGATTATGAACTCATCAGGAATTTATGTGTCTTGTGAGGTAAAGTTCTAACTTTTTCTGAAATGGAGAACCAATTGTTCCAACATCATCCTAAGAATAATTCACCCTTGCCCCAGGAACTTGAATGCCATCTTCATATGTGCCAATCACTTTTCTGAGTGCTCTCAGGTCCTTTCTCTGCTCTCCCCCTGGACCTAATCTGTTTGCAAGGAACTGTACTTCCCAGGCTCTCTGCCCTCCAGCTTCTACATAGATAGGGCCAATAACATGGCTGGAAGGTGGAAAAAGAAGGTAAGTCAGGCTGTATCTCCCCCATCGTTTTGTGCCTCAGGTGATGTTTCCAGCAGCAGGTGTGAGTTCTTTGTGGCTCTACCTGTGGTCCTGCTCCTGGGTGCTGGAACACTGCCACCTCCTTTTGTCCCTCCAGCTCCAGGAGTGACAAGAAAGTTCTGGTTATTGCTAATTTCTGGGCTGCCTTATTGTCCAATTTAGCTCCTTAGTTCTTTCAGCCTTTGTATAACCAATTCCTGTATTAAATGCCCTCTGAAAGAAATGCCTAGAGTAGTTTCCATTTTCTTGATTGCCCATGACTGATACACAGTATAAACCTGTGTCTGTTTCTAGATTCTTTAGTATCTAGATTGTCTGAATTCTCATTTTAATGTATGTTTTTATATCTGATAATATAAATTATATTCCCTTTCTGACATCATTACTTTTTCTTTTGTTTTTTTCTTTGCTGTTATCATGCACTTAGTCTTCCAGATTAATTACTTTAGAATTCAAGTTACTACCAAAAAATCCCACTGGAAACTTATTTGGAGCATTAAACATTATGGATTAATTTGAAAGAATGCATTCATAAGGAACACGATATTTCTCTCTGTTTATTCACAGCTTTTAAAATGTTCTTCAGTCAGAATTTTTAACTTTTTCATTAAGGCATGGAACATACATTCTTAACTTTATTCCTAGATATTTTTCAGTTTTGTCACAACTGAAAATGAGACCTCTTATTAATTATTACATATCCCCTAATATTTTATGACTAGATGACAAAGCTACTGACTTTAAGATATTTCTGCCTCTGGCCACCTTGCTGAATTCTCTTATTCGTTGGAATTCACTTGGATTTTAAGAAGATAATCACATGAATTTTGTTTCTTCCTTTTCAGTAGTTATTCCTTATTTTGTTTTCTTGGCTTATTGCATTGGTAAAGGCCTCCAGAACGATACCAAAATTAGCAGTAATCCTTATTTCTGAAGTTTGTAGATTACCTAGTGTTTCAACTTTAAATGTTGGCTTCTGACACATTCTACTTGTCAGGTTAGACAGTCCTCCTACTCTTAGCTTACTAAGAATCTTGAAAGATTAGCATGACTTCTTCTGAGCAAATCTGTGCTGTTCCTAAGTGAACACTACTTCCTTTCCTGAGTGCTTAAAAAAGACTGTTCTCAAACTTTCCTCAGTATCACCATCTAGCTTTTCAGTCTAGTTTTTGGAATTCATTTTCCAAGAAACTATATGGCACTTCCCTGTCTGCTCTTCTGGCATTTTCCCAACGCTCCCTGCTTTTTCAAAGGGTATTGATGCTGACTCAGAATGACAAGCACAAATTTCCTCAGTACTCTGGGAGGCCACTTGTCTGAGCCTAAAGTTGAACTAATCACCAAGCAGCAAAATCTTTCCTGACTAGTGTCTCCTGTTTTAGACTTCAGTTTCCCTCTGTTTGTTCTCATCACCTTCTGCAGTTAGTATATTGACTGCCTTCCTTGTTGAAAAAGAGAAAAGCAAGGCAGAAGTTGAATAGCTCTGCTTCTGCCCGTTAATCTCACATATCATCCTCAAGAATGGCTGTTATTAAATCATTCATCTTTTTGCTCCAACCAAAGTGCGCATCTACAAAACTTGACAGTTCTTTAAAAAAAAGTTCTGTGCTCCTTTGTTTTTGATCATATGTTCTACCTTCCTTCTCTTTTAAAATACTGTTTTAAATTGTGGGTTTATCTGAGAAGCTCCTGAAAGCCCTTCTCTTTCAGGTAATCTATGCTATATTCATAGCCCGTATGAAAAAGATTCCCTTTCAGATCTATCTTTTCTTTGACATTTTTAAATTGGATTTTCTAAAGATTAGAATACATGGAGGATTAAATCCTGAATTTCACTCGTTTCATATTAACAATTCCCAGATGTTAGGCTTACTTTCCTCCAAGGATCTTGTCACTTACACATTTCCAACCAAATCTTCATTGCTGACCGGAATTCTAACAAGTTAATACCAGCGGTGTTTCTTCTACCTTCCAAACAACCAAATCATCAGGCAGAAAGGCCAAGAAAGCAACAGATTCTCTGCTTTTAGCAGAATGCCAATGTCTGGATGGCCAAGAAGTCCCCCATAGATACTGTGCCAGCTTGATGGCTCCCTTAGGAAAACACAACAACCCCCCCCGACCCCCATCCAGAGTCCCCGGCATCTTGTCTGGATCACTCACTGCACACTTACCATGTGCTGCCTGTACTTAGACTCTTTCACCTATTCACGTCTTGTGTCTGAACTCCAAGGCGGAGTTCCTGGAGGCGGGATCAGCATCTATTTAGCCCACACAGTAGACTCAGGCAGCATACAAGTTCTCCAAACACCCGCCAGAGGAGCTGCTTGGGACAAACTGGTTCCTGTTTTACTTATAGCCTATGTGGGGACAATTCCATATTCCTAATCAGAACTAAAGCATCTGTGAGATGCTGACAAAGATCTCAGTAAAGCTTCCCAGCTGATAAGCCACAGAAAGGCTGCAAGGGGGCTGAGCCGTTTATTCTCCCAGTCCTTGGAGTAAGCAGACAGGACCTGGGCATTCCTGGAGCCTCAAGCCGCCTTGTCTGCTCACCCCAGTGTGCTATACAAATACATCACTTCCTATGTGTGCCAAGGACAAGAAAGAGTTTGGAAGCACTGCCACTAGTCCATACCCAGTCCATTTGCCCAGAACTGTGTGTGGCTCTCCACCTGCGACTCTCTTAGCAGAATCCACTCAGGTACCCTGTTTTTACAGCAGATGGTGCCAGCCAGAATCACACCTCCTAATTGAACACTGGTGCATTAATCATGCTCTTTAAATAGTCATGGGGTGGGGGGGGACGACAAAAAACAGTAACATTTTGGAGTGCCCAGCACTGTACTATCAGTTAACTTATTTAATCCTCCAACAACCAGTTGAAGAAAGGTTATTATTATCCTTATTTTATTTTATAGATAAGGAAAGAAGAACAGAAAGACTAAGTAACTTTCCCCAAGTCACACAGCTAGCAAATGGCACAGCTGTGATTTGAATCCAGGCAACCTGACCCTAGAGCCCTGGGCTCTCTTAAATGCCAAGCAATACTGCTTTGCCATTTGGATGAAAGAAGCAGTCTAATGACAAAAAAGGAATGCTGGTTGGCATTTAGCTTTGGCTTTGCTGCTGTTTGGCTATGTGACCTTAGCTAACTCACTTCACTTATCTGGGCTGCAGACGCTGCATTTTTTGGACATTAAGCATTTATATATTCCAGGAACTACAGCTCAATGATATAATTTGATCTGTGTCATGTCCGACTGAAAGCTGAGAGAAAGTGCATTTATTCATCCTGGTTTCCAAGATACCTGTCACTTATTTCAATTTTAATTTAGTGGACACTAAACAGACCAACGCATTGTTGCAAGTTCTTATTGCATTCAGTGCAAGCATACTATTTGGCAGTAAGTAGAGTATATAATTGGAAAACTGTACTTTTTTCATAATGGGTTTGAGAAGAAAATTGTATCAACATCTTAGAAATGTGACACATTATGAATGTTAGTTCTATTAATTAGGGACGATTTCTTACAGTAACTTAGTGGTTTTATTTTTTAAAAAAGACTAGAGAGAAATAAGACTCTACCTTACTTTTGTCTGAAAAGGTCAAAATTACTTTTCTTTTGGCATGGTTTAGATTCCTTTGTATAGACTGCTAATTGGCAGAAAGATTTTCCAATTTGTATTTCTTTCAAGAAATTTTCCAAGCAATCAACTTTTCCAGCAATGCTAGTGTTAGCACAGGTGACAGATGAATCCATACTAGATTGGGAGCTCTGGTTCTGATGAGTTTACCAGCTACGTGGAGCCAAAGAGGATGTCTTCTTCAACACACCAGTACTTGGCACAGTGGAGAAGCATAGCAGATACTGGTTTCATGAATTAGTTTCAGTACATTCAGTTTTAATTCTCCTTAGGTAATTTATCAAATTAACTATTCATAAAAGTTGCACTTTGGTCATGGATTCCCTGGCTGTTCCTTACTACATCATTTAGTCTCTGCAAAACTGTAGTGACATATTCCACATCCTAAAGAGTGATGACCACCTTTAGGGTTCAGTAGTGCCTGGGTGTCTGTCCTTCGTGAGCTAGGGTAGGATATGTGTCTCCATCACTGACTCTGGAATTTTCCTTTGGTGAACTGCTATCAAATGATTCCAATGAATGGCTATAAGCAGGTCTTAAAATTTTCCTGCCAGAAAGTCCATTTGTCTTGATGTTATTCTTGCTAAGTTTTATGATGGCTTTCTCATTGTGTGTGTCATCACAAGTGTGTGTGTGCACACGCATGTGTGCCACCGAGGCGCTGAGAAGCTGTGAGGAGGGGCTCTACAATTTTCGTGGTGAGACCTGGGATGTTAATAATTTCAGATCAATTTCAGGATCTGGGGCCAGAGACTTACTATTTTATAAATTAATTTTTGCACAGAGGCTCATGACTAAGAGTTTATTCAACCTTTTTCCTACCTTAAAAAAGAAAAAAAAGACACAAATATAATTGTTTTCCTTATAGCACTCACTTCTAATAAGTCTAACAGTGCTTTCCCTTCCGAGTTTCTTACCGATTTTTTTTGGCCTCTCATTTCTGTGTCCCAGTGCCCTCATTTTTTCCTGTAAACAAAGATGCATTTTTCTTTTTTCAGGTGGGCAACAGCATTAACAGACTTGCCCCCAACCACTGCTTTAAATACATCCCCAAATGGCATCCTATGGGAGCGCTCAAGGAACAGTAAGACAAAATAATCATTGTCATGAAAGCTGAGTGTGTAAAATAATGTCTAAATAGCCATATTCTTTATCAACCTTTGTGCCCTGACAGAGCTCTGGAAGACTCAGGCAGGAGCTGGGAGTGTTATTTTTCCACTCTCCAGACACCATCCAACTCACTGAATGAACAAAATTAAAACATTATTCATTCCAGAATGTAGTTTAGGTTAGATGAATAAAATGCATAATCTGTTAAGAGTAGGTTTTAGACATTCTAATTGCATAAGATACCAGTGTGAGCTGGAGGTGGAGCTGAAAACTGGGTGTGTGTTTCTGGGGTGATACAGATGAGGATTAATTTATTTTGGTATTCATTAGTGCTTAAAAATCTCCTCAAATGATCCTCTCTCTGTCCCCCAATTCTTTTAGGTTGCTCAGAAGCTTCTATTATAAACATCCTTAGTTAGCCTCTGGGGCCTTACACTGGGCCTAATTTTAAGGACTTGTTGGCTTAATTGCCTTTAATATAGATAATGTCCATTACTCAGCCATGAAATGAAGCTGGTGGAGCTGTTAGCATAGCAACTCCTTTGCTTTAGAGGCCTCAGCTGCAGAGAGTGGATGTTTTAAACCACTCACCGTTCAGGAGGGGATGATTAGGTAGGTTTCTGCGGGTTTCTTACAACATGAGCCTAGAGGGATGTTCCTCTAATTATTCTAACCCTTCTCAGTGGATTGCCTAGGCTATAGCAGTTTTGGTGTTTTAAATTCTGCAGCCTTTCCTCCAGTAAAACCACAGGTGACTCTTGGGATGTGGCTATAATCTTAAATCCAATATATTAGAACTTTAATTGTAATGAAAAGTAAATCCCTCCTTCCTTGGTCCAATGCACCAGGGAAATTCACCATATCTGAGTGAGTATTTAGGAAGTCTCAGTGGAAAGTTCTCAATAAATTCCCAGACAGGAAAGGAAACAGATTTTAGAAATCACAGGATCTGGAAAATTTGGAAAAAAAAAAAAAATCAATTCCTTTATTCTGGCTATTTTAATGTTGCCCAATATACCCTTTTCAGCTTCTCCAGGGCGGTATCATGCCGATGGTTACCTAAACTTCTGGAAATCTACATTCAAAAAATGTCTGGTAAATATCAACTCTTCCCAGCTTTCCCTCACTCGCTACTATTAATATAAATGCTAAGATGACACAGTTAATTGTACTTCATCAGCCTGATCTTTATTAAAGAGCATGGCTCAAGAATAGGGGTTTCAGATGGTTCACAGAAAACAAATAAATGGCATTCAGAAAGATGAAAGAGGGTGCAGCCTTGCTCAGAGAGAAATGTAATTAAAATGGAAATTCTGGGTTTTACCCATCAAACAAAAGTTAAAAAAAAAAAAAAAAGCTAGCAAAGGCTGTGAGCTTGCTTCCTGTGAGGTCAAAGAGGCATTGTCATAGTTGCCAGGGTGTGAGTGTGTGTGTGTGTGTGTGTGTGTGTGTGTGTGTGTGTGTGTGTGTGTGAGAGAGAGAGAGAGAGAGAGAGAGAGAGAGAGAGTGTGTGTGTCAGGAATGTAGAGTATCTTTGGAGAGAAATTTGGTTAGGCAATATCCAAATTACGTACGCACATGCCTTTTGACCTAGTGATTCTACTTCTAGGGAATTTATTCCACAGATAGATTTGTTCAGGTGCACAAACAGAATGTTCAAGAATGGCAGCACACTTACAACTTCAGGGAGTTGATGCAGCTTAAATGTCCATCAATATTGATTAGTTAAATAAATATATGTGCTTGTTTATACACAGAATAGCTCTAGACTGACAGAAGAAATGCTAACAATGTTTGCCTTGGGAGAGAACTAGGGAATAAGAAGATGGAAAGGAAAAGATAACTTTTAGCTTCAATTTTTACCACTGTCTGTATTACCTATTTAAAAAAAGTAACAAGAAACACAGTGGTTCCTTTTATTACTATCTTTCTACTCAGTCTCCTAATAGTTAAAAGCTTCCACTGCTTCATCTAAGATGAAATCCCAAATTAGACAAGTTGGGAACCAAGCAGATGCTCTGTTTCAATTCGCCAAACTTTCGAATCCCAATTGTACCAGCAGAATGGATTCTCGGCAGCCTCACCAATTCCTTACTCAGTGCCAATTCTGCCATTTGCAGATGGGAAAGCATTGTCTACATTCCACCTGGACAGTTATTTCCTAGTATTCTCAAACAGAAATACCATTTCTATTTCTTTTTATTCCCTTTCAAAAGATCCCCATGGTGTTTCTGCTCTTAGTTTGTTAGGGTTTCAAAGAGCCATGTCTTTATGTATTGTGTTAACCTTCTTCCACCTGATCTTTCCTTTGGAACCAAACATCCCTTTCCATTGCTAAATTTAGAATATATATTCTTAAGCCATCAACCTATTAGACAGACCATTTCTTGAGCTAGACTTTGAATCTCCTTGGCCTGTTTCTGTCCACAGGGACAGCTAAGGCCTTACATCACAAAACCACCAAAAATTCTTACTAGCTAGCATCAAACACTGGGCAAAGTGCCTTGCATTCATAATACCATTTAATTCTCTTAACAGTGAGATACTGGTAAATTCCATTTGGGGATGTGGAAAATAAGGCATACAGAATAAATTGGCCAAAGGTCACACAGCTAGTAAGTAGCAAAGCTGGGATTCAAACCGTGTGAGATTCCAAAGCTTCCACATTTCACCTGGTCAGAGAACTATGGGGCTCTTGCCCTCAACGTCAGAGCGCCAGGCTGTGGACTCCGTAGTCCTCCTCTCATCTGGCTGGCAATGTCCTGCTGTTTTGCTTCTGCAAACTTCCACCTGCTTCCACGCTATGGGCTGTAACCTCGTTATTAAGGTATGGCATAATACCTTAAATGGTATTACGTATGAAAGACACTCAGGCCAGTATGTGCACATACCCTATCTCCTCCAGCAGCTGGAATTCACTAGTGCTTTGCTTCCGGAGTGAGGAGGGCAGAACAATGACATAGACTTGGTTTCATATGTTGTGGGGGAGCACATTTAAGGATGAAATTAATGCCATGTAAGAAATCACGAGAATTCTCACATTCTTCTGCTTTACTTTGGGCCTAAGAAGTGCAAGACTATGCTGAGCAGACAGATCGAGCTACTTATTACACTGTCCCATCCATTCATGTAACATCACAGAGCTGGCCTCTGACAAGAGTTAAAAGTGAGCCATTGAAGCAAAGATGGCCACAACCAGACACGCAGCTTTCCTTTTCCAAAGTGAGGGCCTGCCCCACCCGCCTTGGGCTCCCCGCAGATGATTGCTAAAAAAACGCAGGTTCTTAGGCCTCACCCATGACCACTCAGAGCCCAGCAACCCACAATTTTAATAATCTCTCCAAGCCATTCCTCGCCTCCCTAATTTTGGGGGAAGTGGGCCTATTGCAGAATTATCGAGGATTTCTTTTTCTAAGCCTTAGCTGAATGTCAATTTCACATGTTTGCCTTTCAGATACCCCAAAGGCTCTTAAAATGTGCTGTATTTTATGTGCTGGGGACCTTCCTTTAACAGCACCTTGCTTTTTCCCTCTCTGTGCCCTGGTCTCGTCTCTGCACCTGTCCGTTGCCTCCTGTAGCGAAATGGTGGAAGAGAATCATCCCAGGCCAATTTCGGGTATTTACCTGGTATGTGTGGAAGACTTGGTCGGCCAGGGAATTGACTTAGAGCACTAAGTTTGAGAAATATTGATCTGAAGGGATCAATATGGCTGCTCAGAGAGTTTTTGATGAGCTCAGATTTTAAAGGACTAGTTAAAAGCTGCAGAGTCAAGGGCAACAAAAAGGCTCTGTCATTAGTTGTGCTCAGAGAAGGACCCAGGAGGCTGGAGTTACTGACCTGGAAGGTGGTGCAATATTAACAGGCAAGAAAGACAAAGAGGCACTCCCCCAGCATCCGTACTCCTCCATTGTTGCCGCTAAGGAGCACCATCTTCAGTAGAAACAGCAGGTCAAGGAATGAACTAGGCCAGAGGGCTTTGAAGGCCAAGGTAATTACCTGGCAGGATTTGAAGACTTCTGGCCCACACAAATCCCATCACTGCGATGACACTGTCAACTCACTGTTAGATGTTCTGAGGGACCGCAGCAACATGAATGGATGAGAGAAGGCCAGCAAATATCCAAGTTTCAAAAATGTAAAAAGTTAATTCCATTAGTTATGCAATAGTGAGCTTTGATTTTACTGGCAAATTATACTCAAGAAGAAATTATTAGTTTGAGAGCTTTTCGGAGGGAAGCAGTAGAGTGGGATCATCTCAGACAGAGTGGTTTACTGAAAGCAAATAGTGCCCAGTCTCTGCTCCTTTGAAAATGGGACTGTTGTTGAATGATGCCTGCATGGATGGGGTTCTTAGACTGGGGACGGGGCAGGGAGGTGTGGAGAGGGTTACTGGACCACTGGAGGGGGGCGTCTTTGGGTAGGAGGTAAACAGGGTTATTAGATCACAGGTGATGGACAGTGTCACTAGCCACTGGTGTGTGGGGAGGTGTGGAAAGTTACTACTTCACGGGTGGAGCCGGTGGTGGTGGAGGGGATATGGTTACTACACCACTGATGGGGGATGCATGGACAGTTAACTACTGGTGGTGGCATTGATGATGGTAACAGAGGTGAACAGGGTTACTAGATGGGTGGAAGGAGTGGGTGGCTCTCTAGTTCATAACGAGATTTCAATGTAGAGAGCTATTCAACAGAATCTAAATCTCATGGAGGAGTGGACCAACAGGGTCACAAATGGTGGAATGATTAGCGGTGAGAGGCCACAGAGCACAAGGGTTGAGAACACAGCATTCTGACTCACCACTTACCGGCTGCATGACTGTGTACAAGTTGCTTGGTTAAACCCTAAGCCTGAGCTTCCTCATCTATGAATAGGATACCACCCACCTCACAGAGCAGTCAGGAGACCAAGTGAAGTGACACGTGTACAATGTGAAGCACAGTATTTGTCTATTAGCCCCTACATATTAGCGTGGATCAATGTCAACCTACTGGGGTGTCCAATGTCATATGACTGGACTATCCTCTATCCTCCATATGACACCAATGCCTCAAATGAGAACACAGTTGACACACTGAATGATGTTCAGATGATGAAGCTGAATCCAGAAATAACATGGTAGTCAATGTCCTACTCAAAATATGATGCCCCCAGACTAGATAAGGTTGTTCAGACACTTTCAGACCAGCCCAGAGATGACATATTATTGCCTGCTATCTGGTTAGACATTTTCATTTCGAGTGAATGTGAAATAATCCATTTACTCCATTCATTGAGCACGTGCTATGTCAGGCACCAGGGAACAAAGGCAAACGACACAAAACTCAAGATTGAGGAGCGTACAGGCTTCAGGATGAGATGAACAAGAGCCCATTTTAATACAAAGCCATGAGTGCGACACTGTGGTATGTGGGGGTGGGAGGGGAGGAGGTAGTAGTGGAACACAGAAATTAACCCAATTTGCAGAGGTGGGGGCTGTCAGAGAGTCCCTGGGAGAAGACGATGGCTGAGCAGAGGTTTAAGAAATGAACAGGAGTTGAGGGAAGGGAATGGGAGTGACAGAATCCTAGGCAGAAGGAACACTATTTGCAAAGGCACAGATGTGAGTAACAGCAGGGTGCGGCGCATGCCAGGATCTACAAGCAGTTTGGCATTGTAGGATTTTTAAACAGGAGGGTGAGAAATGGAGGAAATATGCTAGGGCAATAGGATGGAAACAGAGCAGGGGAATTCCATAGAGAGGGCCTTGGACTTCATCCTGTGGGTGATGTCAAGCATCACAGTGGCACAATCAGATAGTGTTTCAGAAAGATCGCTCTAGTGACTGTGAGGAGAATAAGCCCATCAGCAGACTGGAGCCAGGGAGACCAGCAAGGGCACCTCAGAGAAAAGATGCTGCTACAAGATCAGTGTTGGTAAGAAGAGAGAAGAAGGGCTAAGCACAAACAACAAGGAGGCAGAGTTGAACAGACCTGGGCACTGCCTGGATGTGGGTGGCAAAAAGGAGAAGAGTTATGGATGGTGTACATTCTTACTATGGGTAAAAAAGAGAATTCAGGCAGAAGAAAAGTTGTTTTTATGGTGCAGGGTGGTGAGGAGGAGATGACAAATTCGATTTCTGATACGTAGAGTTTGAGGTGTACACAGGATATTGAAATTGAAATGTCAATCTAAAAACTCACAGGAGTCATCTGAGTTAGAGATAATGATTTCAGAGTCAACAGCATTATAAAATCATGACAGAATGATAAGTGAGAAAAGCAGTGGGCAGAGGAGAGACTCTTAGAAAACACCAATATTCAATAGGGTGGCAGAAGAGGAGGCTGTTAAGAAGACCAAAGCTGCCAAATGCAGTAGAGAAAGATCCACTAAGGAATGAAAAGTGTATACTTCATTTAACAATTAAGATGTCAAAAGCATGCACAGTGTTTAGCCTTCTTGGTTGCAGACAACTGAATCCACTCAAGTTACTTTAAGCAGAAAGGTATTTATTAGAGGGTATTAGATAGCATACACAATGCCCAGGAGGCCACAGACATAGGTTTGGCTAGCCAGGAAGAGCAAAAGTAGCCAGGACAAACACCCACCACCTTCACCATAGGACTATTATCAGAAAAGCCCCACTGCCACCACTTCGCTCTGTTCAGCACCTGTGACTAGGTACTACAACCTCCTCCAGAGTTGCCCTAGATAAAGTAATGTCTCAGTTGCTGTGCCTACAAGAAGAGCAACTCTTGCCAAGAGCAGCCTCCATCAAGGATGATCTTGCTCCACGCCACCTAACTGAGTGCTCACCTTCAACTTCCAAAAGTCAACTGTTCCGTGACCGAGGTCATTCACAAATGAGACTTCTGCCAGTAGCAAGAATCAATAAAAAGAAGATGGAGTCCAAAAAAAGCAAGAATAATCTTTATTCCTTGGAAACACATTTGTAAAAATGTTACCAATAAGATGAAAAGATTCAGAACACATTTATTTGTATGCAGCACATACACCGAGGATCAGAACATCTGCTAAAATGGAATACACCTGTAAACAAATATCTTAGGGAGCGTTTATAGGTGGTCAACTCCACTGTGCAAGATAAGCAGCTGATACCCTCCTTCTGAATAGATTTTTGTGGTAACCAAAAAAGATCAGATTTTAGCAATAAAATATCTCAAAGGATGTCAATACCATTTTTAAAAGGGCTTAAAATGGGGACTATTACAATAACATACAAAAATGGCAGAAAATGAATTGGGTTCACAAAAATACTAATGAAAAATATTTCAGGCCTATCTATTAAGCAAAAAACATGTTTGACTCAGGGCTTGAAATGGGGGAAATAAATATTTTGGTACAAGCTCTACCCTAAAAGACAACATATTGATTTCTGGTTCTATAAAAAGACTGGGACAATGCCCATTCTATCCTATTCTATGGAATGCTTTGGCACAACTTCAATAAAACCTTATATGCTTTCATTCGAGCCATAAATGAATTTCAATTGCATGGTGCTTTTTAAAAGAGTGAAGTCTAGGGTAAAAACCAACCCCCCAATTCTGACAGCGTGTATTCACAATTATGTCTTCTGAAATCAAGTTAGCAGCACCAATCATTAAGACATTAAAAATTATACTTGAGCAGCAAATTCTATCAGAACAGATGCTATGCAATTTGTGATTAGTATAATTGCTAAAATTCAAAGTGGCTAAACTGCTCCAAGATAGGAAATTCAAAGTCTCCCTGTATTTATATAACATCTAATAAGTTATATACTTTATTTAGCTTCCAAAAGGAGTAACCCCCTGTCAAAGAAGTGGGTACTGCAGTTTTCCTTATGAGGAATTTAGTTTGAATTTACGTCGTCAGCCTAAAAATAAATTTTAATTTTAATAAATCACAGAATTTTAGAGTCAGAAAGGACCCTGGAGATCACTTGGTCCAACCCACTCTTTTTAGATGGGGGAAATGAGGACAACCAAGGAGAAGTGACCCATCCAAGGTCACAAAATACGGGAGGCTAGACCCTAGCAATCTTGATCAGTGACAGTTCTATGTGCCAAACTATCTTCCCAAGCTTTTCTGGCTTTATTTGGTCCCATTAATTAAATAACAAAGAATATCAGGTACATAGCAATATGAAAAACATAGACTTTTACTCCAGTTTTAAAATCAGAATATCAAAATGATTCCTGAGCCTTTAACTACCTTCATTTTATTGAGAACGCAGTCGACAGTAAATTATGACTAGCTATGGTGGTTTATCTTCCAATATTTACACGGACACTGAAAACACCTTTCAGAACTACTCCTTAAAGACACTTGTACAAGCACATCCATGTGATGCCAAGACACTTTTCATGGAATGCAATGAAACCATGATGGTGAATGGAAGTGAGAAGCTTCAGTCTGTCAAAGTGCAGTCATGAGTTTATCTCGATACATCATACTCTGCATCCCTCCTAAGTTCTTCTGGTTCTGGTCGTGCACATAATCAAAAGGGCTGTCATCTCCACTGGCCGATGCCTTCCAATGCGACCTGTCATCCTGAACGGATGGCCTGTTGTGTTTGCAGAGTGAATGATTAGTGGGAGGATGGGAGAAAATTCAGAAATGTGAGTAAAACAACACAAACACAAAGGAAGTGGGCAGGGGGAACCATGAACCACGTGAATGGGGATGGCTTACAAACGGGAATGAATGGATTTTCATGAGTTAGTATTTTAAAAATGCAGATCATCTATCAACTTCCAAGTAGAGCAAAGCTCTGTACATGGCTGAGTCATCATTTCTCAAAGGGGGTCTGGTGGGTAAGTCAGTCTGGGGAAAGTACCACAGGACTTTGCAGAGCTTTTATCATGCTAATGTGCACCTTAAATGCCTTAGGCAGCACTTGCCAAAAGTGTTTGGACAGCTTGATGAGAGACAGAATGCTGGGCCCCACCCAGAGCCTGATTCAGGAGGTCTAGGGGGGAGGCTGGGAACTTGCAGTAACAAGCTCCTAGGTGATGCCGAGGCCCCCCCACCCCGCCTCGTGGCGGAGCCCCCCAGAGAGGAGCTGTCTGCAGCTTTCCTCAGAATCCTGGCTGTGAAAAGCTGGGCTAGGTCATGCCTCTGAAAGAAGCCAATATGATAAAGGAGGCAATGATAAGTACAGACTTTGTAAAAGCAACGTTAATAAAAATAGCACTTCTATACATCTCTTCCATTTCTCTTGCCTGGAAAAAAACCTACCTTTGAAATACAGAATGATCCCTCCACGAATCTAACTGGCTTTGAAAAGGTACATGAATATCAAGTGTTTATAATAAAATCACACTATTGTGTTACAGGATCCCTGACAAACTTCTATTTGCCTTGCTCTGAGTGGATTTATTTCCATCACTCCATTCTCCATAGTTTTTTTCAGAGTATGAGGCTAGCAACCTCACCTTTAGGCAAGCTGAATTCACCAACTCTGTTTCTGAAATAGCTTCACACATAAACACCAATTAAGACTGATCTAAAATTCAAATCTTAAAGGAACGTTTGCTTTCACAATGCTAGCCTTAAAAAAACTTCCAAGCCTAACTATAAACACAGTACAGCAGATGCCAGTTGGCTCAGGAGGGATTATGGTAGGTTAGGGCCAAGGTCAGTAAACGACAACCCAATGCCACTGTTTATCTGTAAAGCAGTTTTATTGAAACGCAGCCACACAGCCTCTGACGTATGGATTGTCTATGGCTATTTCTGAGCTAAAATGGCAGAGCTGAGTAGTTGTGACAGCGACCACAAAGCCGAAAAAAGAATGACTATCTGGCCCTTTATAGAAAAAGTTTACTGACCCCTGGGTTTAGAAGAGCCATTGCCACAAAAAGCAAACTCTACCCCTCCATCCCTGAGGGAAAAAAAAATCCTTAAACAACAACAAAAATCCCAAAGGTTTAGTCACATTTTAAGTAAATGAATTCTCAAGACAGAAAATGTTACTTTGAAATTTTAAGTAACATCTCGAATACAAAACCAAACCAAAAATATCTGATGTTAGAATGTTTTTAAAAAATCAATTCTTTTTTATTTTTTATTTCACAGAGCATACCTTTAGCGAGTCCCCACTCATCACTAGCTTCCTTTGCTCTGCAAAGCATTCGTCTCTGCCGTGACAATGCAACCCTTGAGAGTTGTGTCAGATGCAGACCTTCAAATCATAACTAACTAGAATCTGAACTTTCCTGGAGAAAAAGGAGAGCTTTCGAAGGCACAGCTTCTGTGAGCTCAAGCACTTACCTGACATTTGGAGAGTGAGGATGCCATCGGGGCTGGCTGGGGTGGATATTAGGATGATACTGAGGCTAGAAATAAAATACCAAACTTGATTATTTGATGACCTTTTAATTTCTATGGTCTTTATTCACTGTCTCTTTTCCTGGGGAAGGGGGGCGGTGGTGAATTGAAAGGCTGTAACTAAACCCTGGCTGGGGGGTGGGCGTTTCCCAGGATCATCGAGTTTCCCCCACTGACAAAAGCTCGGAAGCTGCCCTCGGGAGGAAGATGACAGCATCTGCCTTGAAAGAGGCCATCCAGAGTGTCCAAGACAGGCTGAATTCATCTCTCTCAAGGGAGCAGGCGGCAGGTGCCAGAAAGATGGGGAGAGTGGGAGGCAATTTCTCTCTTCAGAAACGATTTTTGTCACTGCTGAAAATGACGATGACCACGTGGAACAGTTACATCTGCACACACACAAGGACGGGATGGAGACACTAAGTAAGGCAGCAGGGCTGTGGGTGAAAATTTTTTCTTTCTCCCTTGGTTTAAGCAATAAAAATAATGTTCTAAAATGTAATCCCAAACAAAATATCAAAACAAACAAAAATCTAGCCAGAGCACTTATTATCCTGATAAAACTGGAAGAGGAGAGGGAGGGAGAGAGGGAAGAAAGGAAGGAAAGGAAGGAAGAAAGCTGCCCATTTTAAGATGAGAAAATAGATCCTGACCGGTGACTCTCAAAAGGACCAGGGTGAATGACGCCTGTCAGGTAGCAGGTGCCCATCCACTCTGGCCTGCAGAGGGCAGCGGCCCTAGACGTTGCCAGAAGACATGGAGCTTCTCCAGGCTAAACTTTCCACGGGGCACATTCGGCCCTCCTGACATTCACGCCACTACAGTCTTGCCACCATTACTCTTTTAATGATTTCTTCCCCTCTTTCTCCCTCTCCTGCAGCTTTGGCTAACAAGCAAAACAGCCGGCTCTCCGGTACGGAAAATTCTCAGCAATTCTGCTCATTCAATTTTCATGGACCTGAGACGCCCTTCCTGCCTACTCTGTATTCCGGTGGCCTCTCTTTTCTCCTTCAAAGGTGTCTGTCGGGAAGGTGGGTCTGCAGCCCCCCAAAGGACACGTTGCAGGAAAAAGGAGAAAGTACCTCCTGGCAGAGTGTGAGCGCTGACCACAGCCTTGGCATCTCCCGGATGCAATCTCTCCACATTTCTCTCTTTTAGGGGATACAGAAACCCCCAAAGTTCAGACGATTTGCCCAGAGCCAAACTATTCCAGGTGTTTTGATCACACAGATCCCAAACAAGGCTCCACTCACTGGGTCTTTCAACAAAAGACAACTGCACCCTCTGTTCTGTTCTCTGTCTTCAAACACGATCAAATCAGATTCACCAGAGAGGGCTGGGAACCTTATCCACAGACCTGGAAAAAGGAGATTCCAGACCCTTCCTCTGGTAATTTTTCTTTTTACATACTCAACTGTCAAGAGTATTTTAATGTTAACCCAGGTGGTTCTCAACTGGTATAATTGCGAAACAGGAAGCTAAACATCCTGTAGTTCCAGGGACGGTCCCAAACAATGAAGAACTGTCCCTCCCCAAATGCCAGTAGCGTTCTCATTGAGAACACGGCGATCCACCCTTTGCAGTTGGCTGACCTTGCTGCGCTCAGAATGAGATAAATGCTGCAACACCATCCTCCCGAAAAGCCTTCATGGCATTCAGATGCAGACCAGGTCGTTTCTCAGGACGTCCTCTTCCCAAGCTACTCCCAAACCCTGACAGAGCAACAGAGGACCTCTAAGACCGGCAAAGGTGCAAGGGACCAGTGGTTGCCAAAGATGCTGAAAGAACAATGGCTTGATAACAGTTTCTGTAGATTTGATTTCAGTAATCGCCTGGACGTTCACTCTAAGCAGAGAACGCACAGTGAGAACACACCCGGGAGCCTGGCGGGGCAAGGGCAGGGGCCGCACTAAGCTGCTACGCTTCGTTTTTATTCTCTCCCTCAAGCACTGCGCTTGAATCACCCATTGACCACTTTTCTCTTCCCCTACCACATTCCAGTTACTCACAACTGAAAATCCCTCAACAAAAACCAATCTGTGAATAAGAAGATTCAAGCACCCGAGGCAGGCAAGGAGAGCAGGAACCGGACTTCTCCCCTTGTAACTTGTTATTCCCTCAAACTTGCAAGTCATTTCCAGGCTCTGCACGCTGGGAATATGATTTCATGTATGGAAATCAATTATCATGATATTCTTCTGAGACATAATTTGGAAACCTCACGAGGATATACACTGGAATCTCACCCCCATCTAAGGAATTAATATCTACGCTAATGAAAGACCAAGAAAGGGGATATATTAGAATAAGGCTGCAAAGTGAAATCGTTTATGGAACAGCTTCATTACTTGTGACATTCAAATCCCGACTGATGACACGGCACAGAAAACCCAGGAGAGTAGTGTCCTTCGGGCAGTCACACCCACCCAGGACAAGAGTTGGCCCCAAGTTAGAAGTCATTAGACATGGATGCTGCTTCTAAGCACAAATGACCACCTGGGAAGTGAGGTACACATCACCAATCCAGGGGCCCCCGCCCAGCTGCTCCTTAGAACCACCATAGGAGCTCAGAAGCTGTCCCAGTGCCCAGATCCTACCCCTAGAGTTTCTGCTTCAATCTTTCAGGGGTGAGGCCCAAGCACTGGTTATTTTTTTAAAGCTGGACAGATGGTTTTAATGAGCAGCAGGACTGAGAACCACTGGTGCCGAAGGCTTCCAATGGAGATCAGAGAAGGCACTATGGAGGAGATGGCTTCCGAGCTGGTCTTTGAGAGATGTTTTAATGTACTGACAGGAGGCAAAGGACTTCCAGGCAGACATGCACAGGCAAGGGAACAGTGGGAAGAAACGATGGGGCAACAATTATGTAATTCCCTACGAGCTGAACATATGGTGTGTGCTGGGGAGCGGTGAGAAGTTGGAGCCAGGTGGTAGAAGGCTGTGAATGGCCAGAGAGAGGGATGTGCTTGATCCAGGCTGGGCTGTGGACCACGCCTTCCACTCTACTGCGCCCAGGTGGACAGACAGGTGGGCAGCCTGGTTGGCCAGACTGAAGAGAACAGAACACCCAGCCACCGAAACGTACCTGTGCTCCTTCTAGGTGATGCGCCTAGCACAGTGCTTTTACAAAGTGGGTTCCAGAAACCACCGGTCCATGCATGTTAATGGGTTCACCACCACCCCCCAAAAAAGGGAGGAGGAGAGGCTAGTTTTTTTACAGGAGGAAGGGACCAAGATGCAAATGATTTGGGGAAACACTGGATTAAAAAAAGAAAACACATCTTGCTTGCAGGATTTCTCAGTACTTTACGCTCCAATGGGCACTGTAAAATCCAAGAAGGGGAATAAAGGACACAACGTTTCTCAAACATTTGACCAAAACATCCTTTCCTGGAGGCACATCTCAAGGGACTCGTGTTCCCTAGGCCTAGAACACACTTTGACAAAAAGCTGCCTCACTTGAATGCCACTAAGAGGTTGTGTCTGACCACCCAGAAACTTAAACATATGTCCTCACACTTGACAAGGTTAAGAGAAACAGCCAGTTCAGACGGCCCAGAAGCAGCAGGGCCCAGGAGGAAAGCATTCCCCTCTTATTGTTTTCTCAAAAAACACATACTGTTATTATTTCCTCAATATCTGATTTTAAATATAATGTCTAATCATTATGGAAAATCTAGAAACTTTAAGAAAACTTTTAAAAGCAGTATCTTACCTGGTAATTATGGACTTCAGGATTTGTCTTAGAGCTAAAAAAGAAAAGAAAAGAAAAATGTAACAGGTGGCAAAGTGGCATTATTATTCATTTATTTAATAATCATGAACTACTCCTATATGCTACCTGCTCCATTAGGAGCTTTACATACTATTTCTTTTTGGTTACTGGATTCTTAAACAGACATATAACCAGGGAAACTACAAATAGCAACTTTCATTTGTCACTTTAGAGCTCACAAATAGAAGCAACTAAGTAATATTCCACAATGCAGCCTTGATGTCATATTTTGGTGGCATTTGAAAAGGAGGTTCTTTCAGTTGGGCATGTTAAGTCATTTCGGGCCTGCCCTGGCATTGCTGGGTGGCCCCATGGCACCAGGAAGCTCTAAGGATGCTCAGAGATCTTTCCAGCTGGAGAGAGAGTCACCAGTCACTCCTGAGCACCTACCACTGGGCACTGGATACCTTACCATTAAAAATGCCGCCAATGATCTGGCCCACTCTGGAGTGTTCACTCCTGACCAGGCCTGTACTGGAAACTTCACATCTGTTATTATTTAATCCACACAACAAGGCTATGAGGTCAACAAATGTTACTGCCTCGTTTTATAGATAAAGGAACAGTTGCCTAACAGAGAATTAGGAAACTTGCTCAGGGTCACCCAGCTAGTCCGTGGCAGAGCCAAGGCTGGAAGCCACATGTGCTTAATCCCAACGCCTATCTTCCTTCTGCTAAACCAACATGGTGCTCACAGGGCCCAAGAAAAGGTCAGGGCTCCTCGTGCATGATCCTATTTTGACGAAATCTTAACTATAACTGCTCTGGTTTAAAAACAAACAAACAAAAAAAACGGATGGAGCAGGTTGGTATAAAATACAGTGTGTTTAAAATGCAAACTCAACATCTGCCAGAAAAACCACAAACATGGCACAATCATTGGGCAACCCTTGTTGCTTGAGTGGTATGCTTGAAATCAAGGTTACCGCTTGCTTCTCCCACTCTGAGAGGGAAACATATCATTATCGGTCTTGTCTGGGGTCTAAATGGCTCCGTGTTCCAGTTTTCAGAGAGGCCAGGGACAGAGCTAGGCTTGGGGCCAGATCACCTCCTGCAGGATTCCATCAGGTAGGTTAAGTGTTCTGCGAGGTTCTATTTTTCTGGTAGCACCTCTGCAGCCCGGGGCACAATTTCATCCATGGCTCCCATAGCAATCCTACTCACTCTGGGATCCCACAGGCTGTGAAGAGCAATTGAACAGCTGCGAACAGCAGTTATTAGCTCATTTGTTCCTAAAGGGTATATTTACCAGGGCTTCTGTGTGTGTATGTGTGTGTGTAGATTTTTTCTTTGGTTTGTTTTGGTTCCTAATATATAATCTCCACTAGATGCTAATAGGAAAATGTAATTTTATTAGGGGAAAAACAAACAAACAAACAAAACAATCACCTCCTTAAAGAGCAAAGGAAAGAAATGCTGTAACTTACAAGCCCCTGAGAATTACAAGCGAGACACGCTGACAGGCTGAGAAAGATGTAGATGCTTTTTAGCCCACAACCTGCCAGGAGGAGCTTAGAAACAGGGCAGACCTGCAGGCCTGCAGCCAAACCATGCAAGAGCACTGCAGCCGCCTCCCGCCCTCGGCAGCCGGGACACCGCGGGGCAGCACGACAGGGCCAGAGCCCCTTCGTTCAATGCTGATAATGAAACCCAGGTGCAAGCGGCAAACCGGCACTGCAAGTACATTTGGAATCAGAGACTCGAGGCTGGGTTTCCAGCCATGTGATAAGAGAGGCTGGCTGTATCCCCGAGTTCCTTGACAGTGCCTTGGAGCTACCCTGGCTGGGGAAGAGGCAGATGAGCAGACAAGCACTGACCCCTCTCCTCCCAACTTGGGTCCATCCAGAGTAGCTCCGTTTTCATCTTTTCTGTATGTTGGGCTTTTATGTCAGGTGTCTTCTGGAGGGTGAAAATCTGAGGGTCAAAAAGTTTGGGAGAACACTGATCTAGTCAAACCCCCTTGTTTGCAAAAATGAAAAAGGAGGCCAAGAAAGGAGGAGGCCTACGGCCCCAGAGCTGGGCCAGAGCAAAGCTGGTGCCAGGAAGGAAGTCTCCAGATGCCTCGGCCAGGACTGCCGTTATTCCACGTGCCGTGTTCTGCCAACTGTCCTGGGAGCACATGGCACAGTCAAGCTGTGCCCATCTCAAAGGCTACCCTCCCTAGCAGCCACGAGACCTGAGCCTGGGATGACAGACAGGCTGGAGTTCAGACCAAGGGTCAAAACAACTACAGCCTGTGGTTCTCTCACATGACAGCTCATCCACCTAACAAGTCAAAACTCATGTAAGAAAGACAGTTATTTCGGAGGGAGAAAGAGAGGTATAATATACCAGGTAGATTCACCTGGGGAGCTTTAAAAAAAAATAGATATCTGGGTTCCACCCGAGAGACTGAGCCAATGAGCCCGGGGTGTGGCCTGGCTGAGGGGGATGTTTCAGGTAAGTACAGCTCACCAGATAAATCTAGTATCAGGCAAGATCCACAACACCTGCGCTAGGGAAGCGGCCATCAAACTATACCCCATGGGTCAAATGTGGCCCACCAGCGTCCGTGAGTAAAGTCTTACTGGTGTCCACGCACGCTCGTTCATTTACACACCATCTACGGCTGCTTTCGCACTACAGCAGCAGAGCTGAGTAGCTGTGGACGAGACAGCAGAGCCTGCAAAGCCCAACATGTTTACTCTCTGGCCCTCGCAGGGAAAGTCCGCTGACTCCTGCGCTGGAGATTTTCAGTCTTGGGATAAGTTCTTTTTCCTGCAGGAACTTCAGTATAGGTGTTTAATGTCTTCTACAATGTAACACTATAAAACCCGCACGTCACTGAGCAAATCCAGCATCTGCTCCCGTCTCACTTCTGCTCACGAGCACGGCCCTGCCCTCCCGTCACTGCCTGGCACGCAGTCGGCACGGCGAGCTGTACACGGGCTCTCACCTTCACCACCCCCGTTACAATAAACAAAGCACATGGCTACTCCAACAAAGCAGCTGTGTTTAAAAAAAAAGAAAACAGTCTTAAAACCTTCTAGTGTGTACTTATTGAAAGCCAGGAGGATGTATAGCCAGGCAGCAGGAAAAGGGGGAAAAAATGATTAAGTAATTGACGTTCTGATTTAATTGTATTAAGGTAAAAGTCGGCCAGGCGCAGTGGCTCATGCCTGTAATCCTAGCACTCTGGGAGGCCGAGGCGGGAGGATCACTTGAGCTCAGGAGTTGGAGACCAGCCTGAGCAAGAGCGAGACCCCCGTCTCTACTAAAAATAGAAAAATCAGCCAGGTGTTCTGGCGTGTGCCTGTAGTCCCAGCTACTTGGGAGGCTGAGGATCGCTTGAGCTCAGGAGTTTGAGGCTGCAGTGAGCTATGATGACGCCAATGCACTCTACCCAGGACAACAGAGTAAGACTCTGCCTCAAAAAAAAAAAAAAAAAAAAAAAAGTGAAAGCGTTGCAAATAAATACAATAGTTGCAGAGGAGAGCTGTCCTTCGGAGTCTGGGGGACAGGGGAGAGACTTACCAGAGCTGAGCCGCTATCACTGGGTTGCTTGCTTTAAAGGAAAAACAGAAAGTTATGACATTCTGGAGAGCTTTGTAACTTTCACAACACAATGACAGGCAATGACCAGGAAAGAGACGTCAGCGATCACAGTTCCAGCCTGGACCCAGGCGGATCTGCACTGTGGCTACTTCTGCTTTCCTGAGGGAGAGTCAATTGTCCCTCCCGCCAATTCACTCAAGAACCATCCTGCGAGCAGGTTCCCAGGGGCAGATGCACTGGGAGGCAGAAAGACAGACACAGTCCCTGCTCTCGAGGAGCTTGAGACAGACACAGAGAAGCATGTAAAAGGAAAAACAGCACCAGGTGATAAAGGATGAAATACAAGTGTGAGTCTGGACTGAGGGACCTGGGGGCAGGTGTGAGAGAGCGTCCCTGTGGAAGGGGGCCGGGAAGAGGCAGAGCTTATTCATCTATACTCCATTTTGTTTTAAAAAGTGGCAGGGAAAAATCATTAAAGGCTTCGTGAAGAAGCAGCTAGAACTCCGGCTGGAAAAAAAAAGCCACAAAAATAAAGGAGAAAAAAGAAGACAGAGACCAGGAAGGAAAGCGGAAGAAAACGACAGAACCTGGGAGACCTCTAAAGCCGTCTGCTGGGGTCAAACCATGGGATGCCCTCTCTCCCACTGCAAAAGCCACACCGGGGGTCTTTCCCTTCGTGCCTGCTCACACCTGTTAGGGACTGGGGGCTCACTGCTGTCTGGAGGTAGCTCTTTTGATCTCTGGACAATTCTTCCTTATACGGGGCTATTTCTGGACGACGACTCTGACCCAGTGGACTACGCACACAAGCACAAACCTCCTCACGGAGAAACAGCCCTGGGCACAGAGGGCGTTCTCGCCCCTCCCTCCCTAGGTGCTACAATCACCCTTCATCAGCCCATCACCCTTCCCTGGACACACTCCCAACCTCTGGCCTTTCCGGAAGGTGAGGCCCTATTTCCTGGGCTGTGGGCATTTTTCCTTCACTAACGTGGCTAAGAATTTCAGGCTGTCACGCTACTGCACTGTTGTTCATAAAGAAAGGTTACAGATTCTAGAAGGAGCAGGTAGGGGGTACCAGGTCCCTGGGAGGCCCACTAAGTCCCGAGCTGTGCAAGAAAAATGTGTGGATTTGCCACTACTAGCAAACCATATACAGAAAGGGCAGGGCGGCCGAGAGTACAGAGAGGCCCTGCTGTAAGAGAGCAAACAACTCCCCGCTAACGGGGTGTCCTGAATGGGGGAGCAGTCCAGTGTGGAGAGAGAAGAGCTATGAGGTGGGACTTGGAGGCTTGGTCCAGCGGAAGTGAGCCCAGCCTGCTCCTGCACTGGCCGGGCTGCCACCACACCCCAGGCCTCACACAGGGGTGAGGTAAACGGCAGACAAGGCTCGGGGAGCTACAGAAAGGGGGAGGGGGCTGGCATTCTGGGGCCTGGCTCAATTTAAGGGTGAGGTGTGTTTGCCCTGACAGTGGGAACGGAGCCAAATATCTACAAATTCTGCATCTACTTGTACGTGGTCAGAATTCTGCTTAGCGGGAGCCTGGTGCCCCCGCAAGATGGTGAAGAGAAGGGACTGAGTTTCCTTTCAAGACACAGTATCCTGTATAGGCAAGAAAGGTGCTTCCCTATGATACTCCTGAGGTCCCAGGGCTTGGTCCCAGGTCTAAAAGCAGAGCACAAAAGAAATATGGGAAAGGAGGAGAAACAAATGAGCACATCCAAACGGGAAAGACTAATGACAGAGGATGGAAGAAGTGATCTGATTCTCGTTAAGAGACACCACTGGGACTTTTTTTCAAAAGCTCCAGAATGGAGCAGAACTACGGGAAGTTTCTTCACAAGCTGCTTAACCAAGCTCCTTGGAGCTTAAGTGACTAAACCGTAACGTACAGCGCCAACACAGAAAGAAACACACACAACCTTTGAACGTCGAATGTCTCCGGGACGGATAACGTTTACTCGGCTTCCTCTCAAAGGTGCTGGTCCTTCGTAACCTGGTACCATGTGTAGCTTGATATTCCGTCCGCCCGCTGGGAAGTAAATATTTTATGGCATGTTACCAATACCGGAATCTCAGCACATTACGTGTATTTGAAAGTACACATTTATTTCCAAGAGCTCTAAGTTACATTTCAACTTAGCTTGAAGTCGTTTGGTAAAGACACACTAAGTTCACTCTTCCATTTGGAAATAAAACCTCCTTTGCCAGATCCAGGCTATATTATAGGGGCAGATATTTCCATCAAAGGACAAAACCTGCAATTTAGGTACCAGCCTAAATTGGCTGCACAAATCAAGGTCTGAGCACTTGAAACATTTGATTAAGAGAACATTGATTTGCACGTAAAATAACCTTTCATGGAACACATTGCATAGACATTTCACTCATCTTTTAAAAGGCTGTTATCAATGCCCACTTAACTAAACCTTGGCTTTCCTTACTATGCCAAGGGAAACATTACTTATTTCACCAAGGCTTTCTGGGTTTCAAGCAATGTGATACCCAGCTGTAGCTTCCAGGAAGTATGCTGGTTTCGTCTGATCTACCCACCACTGCTTCATTCCAGTTGCTCTTGGTTTATGATTTATGAGATGGAAGGAGCTACTTGCCACCAGCTCAGAGTGCCTCCAAGGGGCAACCTCATCTCCAAACTTCGCTTTCCTTCTTAAACTTCTGCAAGAGCACAAGGGAGCGTGGTCTGGGCCAAATCCCAGGGTGGTTTTTTCCCAGGAGGGAAAAGCCTGCCTTGGCCAAACACCCTGACTGTCCTTCCCGCCTCATTCTACCTCAAATAAACATCGGCATCTCTGCTAACCTCTGCAGTTCTCACATTTTCCATTCTCCGCAGAACCCCGTGATTCAATTCTTTCTCAAAAACGACTTCGTCTTTTCCCCCCCACTTGGAGCATTCGAAAATACATTCAAACAAAATAATTCTTTAAACAGAAGTACACAGCCATTTCCTTGCACAGTAGATAAATTTGAAATGAACAAATCTTTTGGCATTTTAAATAGAGTTCAGGGACATGCCATGTGTGGGTAGAGGTTATGAAACCATGTTAAGTTTTAGATCTTGCAACTGCGATTCTCAGATCTGTAAATGTGCCTCGAAAACCAACCCTTGCCTTACACATACACACACGTGCACACCTATCGATTCTGATTGCAAAGGTCTCGGATCAGATCACTGATCCTCATTTTTAACAAACACCCACGGAGTTTTCATGCACTTTGAGAAACATGGCCTTAGAATCATCAGCAAAAATACATCAGAATAAGCCCTCTCTGTCTTCAGGCTCTTTTCACGTTCAAATATTTACCGAACCTACCCTGGGTCACACACACACACATTGACATCTGCTTTCATTCTGAATGGTCCCAAATTTCTTGACGTTGGCATGTGAAAGGCAATACAGTAGCAGTTAGAAATTTAAGAGCCAGACTGCCTGGGGTTGAACCTCGGCTCCACAACTTACTGGCTTTGTAAGTGTGTCACTTTGGGCAGCTTATGTAATGCCCCGGGCCCTAGTTTCCCTATCTGCAAAATGGGGATAATCAACCTACCTTATACGAAGAGTTCTAGCGCAGTGTTGTCCAACAGAACTTTCTGCAATGATGTTTTGCCCTATGTCTGCACTGCCCAATGCAGTAGCCACTAGCCTCATATGGCTCCTAAGCACTTGAAATGTGGCTAGTGAAACGGAAGAAACACATTTTAAAACTTATTTAATATTCACTCACTTCAATAGCCACATATGGCTGGTGGCCGCTGTAAGTGGACAGCAGAGCTCTGGCTAAATGTCAGCTACTAACAAGTTTATTATTATTAGTTCCACTTTATCAAGGAGGATGTGGAGGCCAAAAGAGCTTTAGTGACTTGCCTTAAGAAAGAAGTGGGGACGGGACGTACCACCCACATCTCCAGACTCAAATCCACTGTTCTACTCACACACACACAAAAAAATTACAGTTGCCCTTCTTCATAACACGTGACTCACGTTGCAAAAAGAGGCTCCTCACCTGAATCTGAAGCGAGAGCCCAGCCTGATGAAGTCGGATCTGTTGGATTTGCTGTTCCCCGGAGTCCGCAGTCGGAAGAACGCATGATGCTCAACCGCGCACTTCCACAGGTGCTTGCAGGTCCTGGCACTGTCTAACCGGAACACAAACGTGTGCTCTTGCTCACGCCCCTGCAAGGGGAAGCACAAGGTCCTTGTTTGGGCATTTGTCACATCGGTGGAGGGTTACTCACAGCCGGGGGAAAGCGGGAGCGAGGCCTACCTGATCATCGTCCTCGACCACCACGAGTGTCAGTTTGCTCTTTTTAAAATCCATTTTGGTAATTTTAGGCCTGGTCGGAGAGAAAGCATTTTAAAAGCCCAGTCTGCAGTAAAACTATCTACACATCAAACAGCAGTTTCCTTTCTACTTTTTAAGCTTAGATTGACTCAAAAGAAATCATTCATTCACATGTGATTAGCCAGAAGCTCCAGTGCAACCGCCATACACCCACAACGACAACGGGAAGGTGCGTTTTGAAAATGAATCTGGGTGTTGCAGGTACCCCTCAATAATCATCCACCACATAGAATTCCACCACAAAATAGGAAAAGACATTTTTAATATTAGACAAAACTAAATTACCAAAAGAATAAGCCTATTTTGTTAGCTCCTTCAAAGATTAATATGCCTGTCGGCGTCAGTCCCAGAGAATATTCACAGCCATCTCTTCCCTACAAACAAACGAAGTGACAGTCGGTAGAGGGTTCTAACAGGTTGTCACAGAGCAGAAAGCAAAAACAGTTTCCTCACCACAAGTTACTTTGTACACTGTTTATACATCTTTCAGTAACAGCAAAACCGAATTACTTAAACGCACACAGTTCTTACCCTGACAACGTGCATGTCTACCCCATACATTTCCAGCCACTTCGCTTTATTCAGATAGGAGAGTTCCGCCTGGGCAGGGCTCTTTCCCCTTAGAAAAACCAACGGAAACACATGTAAACTGCGACTCGGTACACCCACAGGATTCTGAAGGGCACAGCCATGCTATGGAACGTTATATAGCAATGAGGGATACTGGATTATAATAAGGCACACCGATCTCCAATAATACTGTTAATCGAACAGAAAGAGCACAGAACAGGACTTATGATCATTTAAGGAAACAAGACGATGTTGTTTCGCGTAGATGTGCGTGTGTGACTGCAAAGGGAAGAGGCTGGAAGAATACACAACAGACTGCCGACGACGGCTTCCTGTAGGGAGGAGACTGGGTGTGTATTTGTGTGAGTGGGGCGGGGTGACTACAGCCACACACTTCTGTGTCGTTTCAGTGTTACACCGTGAGAATGCACTAATGCCGCCGTTCATCAAAAATCTCACAGGGCTTTTCAGAATGACTAAGGGACAACAGGAAGCTATGCTAATTTCCAGAGTCCAAGAGTGACCTGCAACAGGCAGTGTTTTGGGAAGATGGGATGGGTCGGGGTGGGGGCGGCGGGGGGGAAGGCTAACATCTGGGAAGTCACTAAGTAAGAGACAGTGTTGGTAGTCCAGGCATAAAAGTGGTGACTGCAGGGGGAATGGAGGGGAAAAAACCAAAGGGATAAACAACTCAGCTGGACTTGGGTGTGATAACCACATTTCCTGAAACGTAACAACACATGGTCTCGAATGTGTGTGTTACTATACAACACAGTGTGTTTCTAAAATGTTTGCTCTAGAAGGTTCAGACCCCGGAGTCGTCAGAGACACAGGTGTGTGGGAGTGTGTTGAGGCAGCATCTCCTTGATAGCCACACCTGGGGTGTCGCCAGGATGGCCGTGACAGCGCTGGCCACGACAAGCGAATCAGAACCAGACTCTGTATTTCAGAGAGAGAGAAAGAGTATGGTTTGGTTCTTGTTGCACATCTCTCAAAAGTGAGATGACATGGGGGCCTTTGGAGGAAAAGACGGAAGCACAGGAAAGAAGCTAAGAGTTGGAGCTGCGGTTTTACAGTCACCAACAGAGCAATTCTGCTGGTGGATAAAGGAGTCTGGCAAACGCTTATACATGACGAAATAAGTAAGTATATCACAACGCTAGAAATTAGCATCAAGGTACCTGCACTCTTTCCATCTCTGGAAGATATCAAATTCCATTGCTTCTGTCTGATTTGGAGTGAACCGAAACTCAGACACAAGCTCTGGTGTGTGTTCTGGAAGCTCGCACTCCCCAAGCTCCGCTGCAAGTTTCATAAAAGGGAGGAAAACAGGAGACATTGAATGCTTTCGGTTATTGTTGCAACCAGGTCCAAAGGCATTTTGCATGATTATAAAGCACAGGTACTCCCTAACGTATCTCTCTCTCCTTTCAGGAGGATCTGACTGTCATTTGGTAGCCAAATATATACTCGAAATCCCCAAGAAGCATTCTAATGCCCTCCCCATCGGGTGATACACCATCGTCTTAGTTATTACTATCTTTCTCCCCACTGTTTTCTCCCACCCAGGGAGGCCCCAATTACATTTTCCCCCATGAAGTGGTAGAACCCTGAATTTGCAATAAAAGGCAATTGCAGGGAATGAGGACCTGCCTAGAAACATCCATTTAACAAGGCTCTCGTTAAGGGTAGGTCAGAGCAGCGCTTCGGGGGCCGCAGTGCTGGAGAGGATGGATCAAGAATTCCGTACATGCAGAATCCAGGGGGAAAACATGGAGGGAGGGAGGGAGGAGGAGGGAGAGAGGAAGGGAGTCAGGGAGGAGGGGTGAGGGCTGCAGGAGCAACTGCGGCAAGTCAGGCAGAGCCTGGGAGGGAGACGGTTGTGCAGCAGCCACATGCGTTAGCAACCCCAGCAAAAAGCCCAAATGGTGCCAAGTGGCCCTTGCTCTAGCCAAGTCCCCCACAGAATGTAGGGCCAGAGGACACGGGGCCCCTTCCCTTCAGGGCACAGATGAGAAAACCCATTGTCCCCAGCCCCACCCTGCAGCTCAGGAGGCAGACTCCAGAATGAATAGGAACCTCCAGAGATCCCTCTCATGCCAGGCTACACCACAGACCAGCAGCACTGGCATCCCCTGGGAACTCACTCGACATCCAGAATCTCAGGCCCCCCCAGACCTACTCAAGCAAGACCTGTCTGTAACAAGATGCCCAGGTGATTGGCAGGCAGGTTTGTTGGGAAAGCACTGATCGACAACAGTGGTTTTGCAGTTAAGCGTGCATCCAAATCACCTGGTGGGCTCCTTAAAACATGCATCACTGGGTCCCACCCCTAGAGTCTCTGATTCTGTAGGTCTGCAATGAGGCCGGAGAAAGTGCATTTCGAACAAGTTCCCTGGTGGTGATGCTGTGGGAAACACTGCGAGAACCTCTGCCTCACACATCAAACCCTACCACCTGACCAAGTGGGACCTGCCTGAGCACCTCCAGGGACAGCCACTTGCTATGCACCCAGCACCCCTTGTTGTTACCCCCTGCAGGCCATGCTGGGCCTCGCAGGGGCTTGTAAGTATCCCAGTCCCACAGCCCATTTTCAGAAGAGGAACTCCAGCTGACCTGCAGAAGTAGATAAAACATCCCTGTCCATATGGAGGAAGCAGTAATAGCAAACTCAGGGATGGTGGAGAACTGTATGAGCCAATGTCTGACACAGAGTGGGGACCTGGAGAATGTCTCATCTGATGGCAGCCCCTAGGCTACACCCGCAAGTCTGAATTGGACTGTAGCCCCAAAACCAAGGCCCAGGGCAGTCTGGGGCAGGGCGTGCAGAGGCATGGTATCTTGCGCAAAGACACAAATGCAGACTCTGTTCTGGAAATAACATTTGCCCAGAAAAGGTGGGGGCTGGGCTCCCAAGGTCAGAGGCCACCACTGACCTCTGTCCAAGGGGTCACTCTGAAACTAGGGACCTGGTAAGGACAGAAGGACAGTCTGGTCTGGGAAGAGATTCCCTGGATACGAACCACCCTTCCCCTTCACCCAGGGGCCAAAGTGAGACAATAGAATCCTGCATTAAGCAGTGTTTCTGGACAAGACAGGCTTAATTGTGCCTAACACAGCAAATCCCACCAACTGACCAAGCACTTGGGAGAGGACAGACAATGACAAGGTTTCCCCAGTGTGTTTAGACTGGGTAAGGGGGCTGGTGTCCCATCTCACCATTATTGGACTTAAACAGGCCTGAATGATGCCTGGTATACCCATTCTGAGGTAGCATGCCTGCCTTCCAGGAATTTGCTGGAAAAACTTGACACATCACTCAGGCTGCAACCTCTGCAGCCAGGCCCCAGCTGCAGGGAGGCTGTGCAAGGTGTGGAAACAGCTCAGACACAGGAGGGTTGGAATCCCAGCTCTACCATATGCTATCTGTGTGGCCTTGGGCAAGTCACTTAACATCTCTGGTGCCTTATCCATAAAATGGGAATTGCTACAAGCAGGAAACAAGACCACAAGCACATAATAAATGACCTTCCCATTCATCGTCCTCCCTTTTCCTTTTTTTCTTTTATCTGGATTTCCAAATCTACCACAAATTTAGCTCCCCGAAGAGTACAGCATCGCTGCAGGGCCACTGGATCACCACTCAGGAGGCACCATTAATCCAAGGACAACCACAGCAAGACATGTCTGCAAGGCCCAGGTGCAGGAGAGACACACCCTTCACTCTACTTAAACCTGCAGACACGCTAGTGATCCTGAGCGTCTGGGGCAAGCTGGCTCGGACGTGGCTGAAGGGAAAGCAGGCTGAAGCATTTACAGATGGGAAGGGGAGAGGGGCACAGAGCGACAGTATCACAAGAGCTTCTCCCTGTGTCTGTTTTCAAAGCCTTTTTATTTCTATTTGACATAACAATTGCATCTTGAATGACACTGATGTCGTGGGTAATCGCTCCAAGAAAGGCTCTGGGATGGCTGACTTTACTCTCGTCTGCCTCGGCTCTGGGGCAAGGTTCTGGTTCTGCTAGAGCTGGACTTGGGGCACCACATAGGGACTGGGATGGTGATCCGTGTACCTCATCCTCTCATCACTCAGGACAACACGCAAGCTCGCAATATTGTGTCAATGGGTGGCCTTAGGAGGAAAACTTTCCAGTGGATAAATGGCCCCAGGTCCGACATGGATGCTCTCATCTCATTAACTACCTCCTGACACCTACTGCTGGGCAGCCAAGCCTGATGGTGTGACCTCTGGCAGATCAGAAACTCTCAGGTGGATGGAGGCTACTTGCTGAGTTGGTGAACTCTGTACCTGGCCGGGGTGCAGAGGCCACCACCATCTTCCCCAAGCCACGCATATCGTATGGCACTTAGCATAGGACTGTCCTACCAGAGAAACATGGCTATGAAGCACTGGGCGTTATATTTGGCACAGATGGCTACAGATGACATTACTGCCACCTCCCTCACCAGTGGCTTCAGACCACATGGGAGGCTCCGCCTTCAATCCAAGTCCTTGGGGGTCTCTCCAACTTCATTCATTCAATTCACTTTGCACTTACTAAGCAGCTACTACACGCAAGCCCCCATTAGATAATAAAAGGTGACTAAGGAATGAAAGCATCAGGTAATGGGAGTATCCTGCAGCCATTAAAAACCATCTTTACGAGTGCAAACATGACAAAACACATATACTAAAAACACCAAGTAAAAATATCATATAAAAATTAGATTGTGTCTCTAATCAGAATTACATTTTTAAAAATCCACTCAAAACTCATAGATTGAAACTCTGGTTGTCTGTGGGTGGACAGTGGGTTCCTTCCTTCCTTCTACTTGCCGGGTTGGTGTGTTGTCTTGATAGTCTGTAGTAAAAGTGTGCCCTAATTCTATAATTTGAAGACACTTTTCAGATCAACTTATTTTTTTTCTTTCTTTTTATTTCAGCATATTATGGGGGTATAGACGTCTAGGTTACGTCTGCTGCCCTTGCCCCTCCTCCCCCGCAAGTCCGAGCTTCAAGCGTGTCTCAGATCAACTTTTAAAAGTTGGTAAAACACAAAAGTGGGAAGTCAACTCTTATGGTGTTTATAAATAATTACTAGTTATGGCTGAATACATCATAATTCATAATCCAACAGAGACTGATGCACACACTGGTAAACGAGTGCACCACATATGTCTACCTGATGCACTAATGACATCCCAGATGTGCAGTCACACATTAGTATTCTTGCAGTTAGTGCTAGAGACTTTGGCACGTGGTTCCTATGCATTTTCAACTACAGTCCACCAGCGCATCACACAGATGAACAGCCAATGTCGACAATCGTGCAGGCAAACCCCTCACCACGCAGTTCCCACCCACATGCTAATGATCCCATCGATGTTTTTAGCCTGACCTCCCTGAACCAGCCAGATTCAGATACCCAAGAAACTGCTGGAGCTTCTGACACCTCTCAGCCAAGAGGCCCCACGCAGACTGTCTCCTCCACAGGAGCCCAACTCTTCTAACCACTCACTGCTGCCACCGCCCACCCTCGGAAGCAGCCTGTGAGTCATCTCGGACTCCTCTCTCAACACCCAAGCCTCATCCCCAAGTCCTTCTCCCTGCACTGCCAATGCTGTTTCTTGGCAGGGTGGGGGGGTGCTGTTGAGCACAGCGCCCCCCCCCCTAGTCAGTTTCCCTGTCCCTCTATTATCCTCGCTGTGCTCCCAAGCCCCAGTATGGGTCCTGTTTGAATCCCTTCTCCCCATAAACCAGCCTGGCCTTTCTAAAGCACACACCTGGCCAGACCTGCCTCTCTCTTGACAGCCTTCCAAAGGCAGCGTTGCTGACCGCATGATATTCACGCTCTTTAAGTGGGGTCCGGGATCATCCACCTGTCCATCTTCTTGAACTTCCCCCCCTGCAACACCACTCAATTGCTCCTACCTCTCTGCACTTTGGTTCTGTGCCCTGGTTCTTTGACTCACCGTCCTCTCCTCATCCCCCCGCAGGCCTTCCTCTCCCAAGCCTCCTGCACATCTCTGTTCCTGAAGGAACCGCACTGTATTCTATGTCTACCTTCCTCACTGGACTGCAAGCTACTTGGGGACAGAGACTGTGTCATATTCATTTATATCCACAAAGCTGAACACTGGGCATGGTGCACAGAAGACACTCATTTGTTGAAAAGAAAAGCAATAACATGAAAATGCTAATTACTACTAAAGATTAATGTACCTTGTAGACAGAGAGCAGCTAACTCCACAGCTGTTTCGTAGGGGCATTTCAATCTTGAAAAAAAGAAAAAAAATTAATTCTAAATAGGAACTTAAGTATGCATAACCATACAAAATATCATTAAAATCATTTTTCAAAAGGCAGTGATATTTAGATAGTGATTTTTGCTGTCTACATTAAGGAATGCAAACAAGTTCACTAACACTACAAATTTCCCAAAGTCAGTTCTCATCGTATAGCAAAGTAACTCAGTCTAGGTATAGTTTCTATCAACCATTTAGGCAATTTTACTGAATTTGGTATGAATGCAGAAGTTTAGAAAACAGAATGAAAAGCATCCCTTTGCCTTATTATTTTTAAACTAATTTTAAATTTATTTTATCTTGATATAGTACATGCGTCTTTTAAAGCTGCCTTCAATCTTTCCTAAAACAAGGTCGTAGTGTTAAAAATAAACACAGACACCATATCTAATGCTGCCAGGAGAGGTGGATACACTGGGAATTCTAATAAACACCGAGGCAAAGCCACAGAAGAGTACTACTGCAAATCCAGTGATCTCATTCATACTTAGTATTTCAAATTTAGCTAGAAAAATAATAATGACATACATTGGTATAGCACTTCATAGTGTTCAAAGCCTTTTCACATACATTATCCCTTTTGGCCCATGCATCGAATTTGCAAACCCCTAGGATGGGTGTTGCCAGCCGCCCTCGCCCCCACTCTCCCATTTTACAGATGAAGAACTGCTTGTTGAAGGGTTGTGCCCCAGGTCATCCCACACTAGTAGGAGGCAGTGCTGACACTAGAACGTCATTCTGCTTTGAAGTACAGTAAATCAGGCTGAAGTGCATGTAAACTGCAAAGTACTGTACAAATGCAAGGTGTTGCCATTAATATTTTTCCAAAGTGAAGACAATTTCTAGAGTTACGAGGCCTTTAGTATGAGGAGCACCGTATGGAAAGAGAGAGAGAAAGAGAGAGATATTAAAAAAAAAAATACACACACTCGTAATACACACACCAACCAAAGATCTGTATTGCATGGCTGAATAAGGCAAATGTATACACTATACAATCTTCTTGTTCTACGGAGTATGTTCCACAGAGATTTTTATAGCACAGATTCTATCGAGAGTTTGCAAATTCGGAAATTACATTTTAAATTTCCTTCAGATCATATTCAAAATCAGAATGTATTCTTGTCAATATCAGGAATTGCTTTTTAGACTCAATACAACCTTAGTTTTTCATGTAATAGGAAATATTCAGTACATATGCTGGAAAATGACACAATTATAAAAGCTATGACTGTTGAAATCTCCTATCTTTAAAATAAATTAATATTGCATGCGAAATCTACCACTTCAGTTCCAATGTCTCTCGTGCTCCACAAGCGTTGTGTGTAGCCAGAGGCCTAGCATTTAAAAACCATTTTTATGGTGGGAGAAGGAAGTGAGATGAGATGTCTAAACCTCTATCGGAATCAGAACACAATCTCTTTACATTACTTAAATGCAGATGGTGATGAATGAGAATTTTTGACTGTCCAAATACTTGTAAGTGTATACATACTAATAACGTATCTTGCTTGCAAATACGACAAAAGCCATTATGAATGGGACAGTGATGTGATCAGGGACAGAGTTATTCCCAAATACACATCACTTAAGATATTAAATGCTCTTGGAAATGCTTCAAGCCATATAGTAATCATTTAAAATAGGATGATAATGACAGTGATACAAGTATTAGACTCACTTTACAATGCCTGGTGCACTTTTTTTTGAATTTTGAAAAGGGAACAAGGGTAAAAGAGTTAAAACAATGAATTATTTTGAAATATACTATGATCTACCCCGGGTTAAGAGTTAGAACAAAAACATACTTACTTTCCAGAAAGAATGTCATGCCTGAGTTGTAAAACAAACAGGTACCTGACAAACATATACAAAAGTCAACAGAAGGTAACTCCTTCCCAGCCACTTCCAATCCCCAACTTCCCAGCACAAACCCCACCCCGCCCACAGCATGGAATTTTGCATTGTAAAAAGGGAGTCCAAACCAAATGAGAACTTTGGTGGAAGCATCTCCTCTTGGGTTTCCAGGAAGGCACCCCAGAACCTAGCTAGGAAGGCAAGTGCGTGTGGGGAATTTGCAAGATACTTGGAGGATGGAACATGGAACACCGCATGGTCCAGTGAGCGACAGCCTCCACAAGCCCCTGGGTGCTGGAGAAGACAGCCAAACATAGCACACAGAGCGGGGCACACAGGCATGCAACACGTCCACCGAGACAGGCAGCGGGGGAGCCGCTGGGTTTGGCTCCAGCCAGCTCCACCAGCCCACTGCAGATCGGCTGCAGCTGATTGTAACAAAAAGTTTGCAGCTGACTGTAGTCAGCGACTGCTTGAGGCTTTTTTTCCTGATGCAGTTTGGCTGCAGACTCTGTCTTTTAAAAAACAAAATAGGCACAGGCGCAGGCACACATACACACAAAACAAGAAAAATCCTGGAATCAGACTGCAACCAGTTACAGGGGAACAAAAAATGGGGAAGAGGCAGCAAATAACACAAGTGGGGTTTACTTAGGTAAAAAATGAATGTCTTGGCTTAAATAAGAGGGGTTTTTTTTGTTTGTTTGTTTTTTTAACCAGGAGCATGTGGGCATCGGAACCGCTTACGGTGCTTTGTAAAAACCAAAGCTGCCCGTGCTCTACTCCATCCCTACACAATCAGACTCTCACACGCAAGACGGGCTCCCAGGAATCTGATTTGTTCAAAAGCTTCCTAGGTGTTTCTAATTCATACAAGCTGGGTTAAAAACCACTGGCTTTGATGACACCTAGTTTCATAAAGGACTCTGAAGAGGAACACCAGTATTATTGTTTGTCAGAAATGGGGGGGAAGGGCACTAAAGGTTCTAGTACATTCCAGAATGTTCCTGTTTCCTACCAAGGGCTTGACTTCCACTGAACTTCACTTCTGAAATTAAGGAAACTACCTGTATACTCATATCAAGGGGGACACAGTGTTGACATGGCCAGAACTCCCAATTCCTCTAGGAAAACCTAATTATAGAAACCCAGTTGGCCCCTCCTGTAGGGGAATGGTGATAACCAGTCAATCTTTAAAGCATTCCTTAGGTGGTCATCTCCCAGCTAGCTGCCAGCACCATGGACCACCCAGCAGCCCGTATGTCCCCAGTGAAGTCCATCCCATAAACAATGCCAAAGAAGTCTTGGGGACATCAAAAGCAGGAAAAGGCTGAGTAGAGAATTTCACTGATGGAAGGGCGGCTGGAGAGAAACTCCACATTTAAAATGTCACTTAAGTTCTCTTTTCTTCTACCCTGTTTCTGAAGTCCAAGAGACAGACATAGGCAGACACAACGTAAAAAAATGCAGTAGGGCTAAAAGATAACATGAAGAGATTCTAATAACTTTGTTCTAATCAGTGCAGTTTTTAAAAAGAGAGGGTTCCTTATATCGTAACAATTTTGCAATCCCTTAAAAAAATAAGATGGCTCAAATCACAACTTGGTAAAAGCGAAAAAAAAAAAAAAGATGGCAATTTTGGACTGAGAAACATTCTCCCAGTATCTGTCTTCCCCTTTGTAGCTGACACAAAAATAAACCACCATAGAACAACCAACCAAGTTACCCAAGGTCCAAGAAAATAGAAGTGTGACGAGAAAATAAATCTCCTAATTTCTATTCACTAAGAAAAATGTCAAATTAAGCGAAGTTGTGGATGTTCAACAGAATACAGCAGAGCAAAAGTGCTAATAATTCCTGCTCGGAAACATAAAGACAGCAGACAGAAGGAGAGGCAAAGCCACCATTTAGAAGACCCGTAAATCACACGAAAGGCAACTAGTACTGGGTGGGAATCTTGTTCTGCATTATGTCCTACCTTGTAAACTCTTCACGAAGATTGTTCGGTTCTGAAGAATAGTATTTAACTCGAAAGTGCAAAGCATAAGCAGGTCCAACTAAACATGTGGAGATGGAAGGTTAAAGATGTTTTTCCCCCAGTTTTGAAGATCACAGAATGGACAAAAGAAAAAACACATTAAATCTATCACACATTTCTTTCCCTCTACATCGGGAGGGTGCAACTAGGCATAGTTGTTAAAGCTAGTAAGTTCTTTTCAATCCTAGTTTGGAAAACAGAGCTGGACTTCTCTGTTGACTAAGATGGTTTAGCTAGTAACCTCATTCTGGAGGAAAACCCTAATGATCTAGATGAAATTACCAAGAGCTGACATTCTACTTTCACCCCTCAAAGCCACGGTACTCCAAATTGTATACCCACTTTTTACAAAATACAACGTGGGCTAAAGGAAATGCTGCATAAACTGCAAAATGTTCTGTCATCTAAAAACACAGTAAAAATACCTTACAGTACTCTTAAGAGAATATACGTTTTTAAAAAATTACCCGAGCACAAACAGCATTAAAGAAACGTGGTTACCACACCTGTAAGTTGGAAGAGCTGCGGCAGACTACCAAACAGCCCTCACCTTCTGAGGCTGGTTTGTAGCTCATCGGAAAGGGAGTATAATAGGTGTAAAGTCATGTTTCCGAATAGTATATTAATCAGTTCTCGTTGGCAGAGATGTCTGATTTCAAATGACAGAGCAGTTGGTTTTTCAATATCTACTAAAAACTCTTATTCAAATTTTAAACTCGAACCTTTGGCCAGCCTTAAGAAATTAAAAATCATCCACTTAAAATGGAATCTATTTTAAAATGCTTCCAAGTTCTAATGAAAACACCCCAAAACATTGGCAAAGGAATTTACGCTCAGATAAAAGAAATAAATGAGGCGGCTAAATTCTACTTACTTTTCATCTGCTTTTTTATGGGTTTGGAATGATCCAGCCAGTGCTGAGGGAAAGAAAAACATTTCTTTAGGACTAGTTCATCAGTGAGATTGTACAGCCCTCATCGTTTCCTCCCCTACACACTTCAGTAATTCCGCCCATGAAAACCAGGGATTGGACCAGATCAAGAGTTGTAAGGCTGGGAATATGCAAACTGCTTGGGACTGTTTAAAAAAATTCTGTGCACCTTTGTGGGGAGAGGGCTCCCAGTTTCTGAAAGCTTTATAAGGAGGTGCCTGCAAGAAAGAACTTAAGACCCATTAACTAATTGATCTGCAAAGTCCCTTCCCATCAGTGGAACCACCACCTGCCTTTTCCTTCTGAGTTTCTCAAGTTACAGTCAATCTTCTCCAACAATTCCGAGTCTCCATTAACCCAGCAAAAAGTACAAGCTATAACGCCAAGAATCTCTCATCATACATCGGTCATGTAGTTGTCACTCTAAATTCCTAAAATTTATAAAACCAGAATTCATGGCCCTCTTTATTCTTTTGCCAGGAAAATGACCCATATTGCAGATGGAAAGAGGAGCAGGTATTTGCTTAACAGCCCAGTGCTCTGGTCAATTAGGGCATGTTAATTTCCTCTAGTTTTTAACCAGAAAAACCGCTTCATTCTTATCAGTCTAAGGAGATTACAAAACCATTTGCCTCATATAAAAGTTTCTCTATAATGTTAAAGTTGTTAATATCGTAGGCAAGAAGAGCCTCAGCAACTAAAGTTCCATGGAAAACTACATTTAGGAACATTATAGGATCAGCTCTTCTGGGCAAACATGAGCCCCTGGAGACCAGGGACCGTGCACTTCATCGTGTCTGTGTTTCCTGTGCCAGGCACAAAAGTATGGTACCCAGCAGGCCCTTGTTAGAGTCTTAAGAAACACATAAATGTTAAAAATCAATTATTTTTTAAAATGAGGCAAATAGGGACTTTTTCCATCACATTTTGTAAACTTAATGCATGCTGGAAGTTTCCCATTAGAAAGACAGCTGGGCTGTCTGGCTTTCTGGAAATAGCCAGAGCAGGCTTCTCACTAGCTATTCTGCTGGTGACCCATGGACTTCTAGAAGCAATCAAACTCTGCACACTCTAATAACGAGGAAGGGCGGGACCACATTAGTACCGTGTACTCCACTCCTAACCGAAGAGCCCATTATGACTGTGTGGCAGGAGGGGGATACGGAAGCACAAAAGCAAATAACAGATGAGTTACAACACAATGAGCCAGGAGCAGCGCAATGGAGAGTGTGGGCTTTAGTCATCTCCGCTCCTGGCTAGGCAACCATGTGATATCACCACGGCAGGATGCGTATCTCCAAGGCACACGTACGGGATGCTTTATCTCACTGCTAATAGCTTTGAATTGGAAATGACCTAAATGTCCATCAACAAAGACGGATTAGAAGATGGATCATCCTTATAATGAAATACTATTTAAAACTGATGTAGGTCTGTATTTATTGATGTGGCAAGAGACCCACAGCACAATGTCGGATGAAAAAAATATCAGGTAGGATCTCATTTCTCAAAAATTATTATTTTCTATCAAGATACGTCCAGAAGGATTTGTAGAGGGATTTTTATGGATGGCGGGGCTGTGAATACTGTTTATTTTCTTTTTGCGTTTCTGCATAATTTTTCATTTTAATGAGAATCTTATTTCCAGGGGGTGGGCTAGGAGCTGGGCTGTCATGTCTATATTCATTCAGCGTTGGCCTGTCAGGCAGTTTTGATCATGAGTTTGCCTCATTAAAATCAGATGCCACCGCTGCCCCCAAATAATCTGAAAACTCCCCAACCTTGGCCCCCAGGAGGAAGACAGATACAGACTTGATATAAGCACAATACTTGCTTTCCTGCTAAGTATCATGTTAATGGCTATGACTAAACCTGTTCTTCTCACTTTCAAAAGAATTCACTATTAGCAAGCAAAGAAAGTTCTCCTTACACCCGGCCTTCTAGTTTCATCAGCCCCAGAGTCTCCTGCTTAAAGGAGCCCATCCCCTTTCTTTCCTTTCTCAAGTCTCCTTACCATTACTTTGTGTAGAACAAGCTTAAGCCCCTTTCCTCTCCCTCTACTGTCAAACTCTAATCTCGATCCAAGTCCAACTTGTGCGGTTTCCTTGGTTGTGGTTTTCAACCCTGGCTGTGCATGATAATCACTTGAACTTTTAAAAGGTCAATTTCCAAGTCCCACCCAAGACTCATTACATGGAATCTAAGAGCATCAGTGCCTTATAAATGCTTTGCAGTGTCCCAGTGTTAAATACATAGTACTGGAGTTTTCCGCCTTCTCTCCTACCCAGGAAGAGGCTCTGGTGATCTGGGGGATCTTGAAACATCCACAACTCCTGAAAACTGCTGTTTGAGCTCTGTAAAAATCTCAAGCAATTTCAGGTGTTACCGGCCAGTCCAAGAGGCGAAATGGCCAGACGCCTATGGCTGGTGTGAACTCACAGATGCTCCCGTGGGGCAGCAGACTGCTTTGTCCTCTGGCCACACTACGAAAGGAGTGCCCTTAGCCACTGCAGGCTGGGCTCTATCTTCCTGTTCGGCCACAGAGCCCTGCTCAAAGCAGGACGTGCCAGGGTGGAGGCCTAAGAAAAGTCCGGGGCTCGCTAAGCTGAGACGGGAATCAGAAATGGCTCTATGATTTTTAAAAGCTCCTTGACCCCTTGGAGTTCAGATCAGGTTTTGCTTTGCCTGCATTAGAGGCGGGAAGAAACCCAGTCACGATCCTAAAACGAGAGATGACAAAAAACCTATCTTGTATCCAACCAGTTCAAAATGACCTGACTTTCTTCTTAGCTGCAGGAGCTTCCCAGACTCTGATCACCCGCATTTTATCCCACAAGACCACCCTGCGACTCGAATACTGGGGCGATGAAAGCCCAATGTGGCATTTAGTAAATTGTATCCTACGCTCAGCTTTGAGGACTGTATTCGGCAGCAGCAGGACCTATCTCAGATGTTCACCTGTGTCCTGGCTAAATATAGCCACGCTGCCTGTCGGCAAGGCCAAGGCAAGTGGCTCCAGTCCTCTTAACAGACCATTAAACCGGTCACTGGAAACAGATAGGTGCATTTCTGAGTTCAAATGGCAGCGCATTTAACTCGAACACTCTAATGGGTGTTAGCAAAGTGGTTTCCGATCTGAATTTCTCATCCAAGTCCATCTGGCAAAACCCTTTCCATAAATCAAGATGTGTGTGAGATGATCTTGGCAAAGCCCAGCCGTTCTGATAGTGCATGGCTTCTGGAAATAAGGCTGGTTGTAGAATTTCATTGTCTGAAATCTACACAGGAACACTGGAACCACAAAGCCTAAGAGAAGCTCGGGGGTTGAAGAGGGTCTAAAAACTCTTTTCCTGAACATCCCCTGAGCCCTCACTACCAAGCCTGAGTGATGGAGCTCATAGCAGGTTTCTACTACCTGCAGATTTCCTTGGCTTATGAAGGGGATCTAGCTTGTGTCTAAATCTGAGATGGAAAGAATCTGGAGACAACTGTATCCAAGAAGAGGAAGGGAATGACACTTTTGGAGCGTACCTTGTCACATCCACCCTGACGCAGGCTCAGAGCAGGTGACGGTGGCCCTACAGAGGGTGTGGGGGATGTGGACCTGACATGTGGCAGAGGCCGAACTCAAACCCACGCTGGATGTCAGCGGCCAGTGCTCCAGGCTTGCACAGCACAAACCGGCTTCAAGTGCCTACTCTGCCAATGGGAGGGATCGCTCCTCTCTGCCCAGGATGAAGTCCTATAAACTCTCATTTACACTGGGATCATCTAAAGCAACTGCAGAGACCCCTTTCTTCATCAGCTTTCCATTTAGCATCAACAAGTGCACATGGCAGGAAAATACAGGCCCTGCCTCCCCGTGTTCAGAGACAGGCTGCTGGGAGGCCTGCTGTGCTTCTCAAGCCCAGCTCGCATTTCTTCATGCTACAGTGCAAGGAGGCAGGAGAGCAGAGCTCAAGCTCCAGCTCTGCTACTCACCTGGTGTGTAGCCACGAGCAGCAGGGCCCCCATCCTGATTCTCAGCTTCTGCCCTTGTGAACCGAGCTATCCCCTAACGCACTGTCTGAAACATCAGCTGAGCATCTGTGGAAACTATCCCCGACCAAACGGATGGAAGGAAGGGGTTTTGTTTTATTTGCTGCAATAGTAACACAGAGTCCACTTTGAGCTTCTTCACTGTCCTGCACATCCTGCAGATACACCTCATAGTCATTCTTTTCCTCGTACAACCACATCAGAGATGGCAGGAGCACCCAGCAGTGTCCGCATAAGTGGCAAATGTGATGACATTCTGAGCAACCATCAGAGTAAAGCCAAGGGAGCCACAAGAGTCCCTTTAGCATCCCTTTAGCCACCGAGCCCTGCCAGCAGCACCGTTATCTGTGTGCTAACCTCACCGCACAGCCTTATGCCTCGTATTGCCAGATGCTACGCTGCAAAAACCAGATGAAAAACATCTGACAAGTCTTGAGACAAAGGCCACAATCATCTTCTTTGGATTCCTTCCTGCAAAATGAACCACCATAAAAAGCTCCCTTTTCATGTTGGGAAGGGGCTGAGGAAGGGCCTTCTACCCTCCAGGACGCCTGCCCCTGAGAGAGGAAGGGGATATTGCTACAACCCTGCCCCAAATCCCTGCCCCTCCTCTGCCTGGCAAACTCCTCTCATCCTCTGTGGCTCTCGTCAATGTTCACCTGTCCTCTCGTACCTGTTCATTTTATCACCAATTCTTAAGCAATCCCTCCTCCACCTTCACAGAGGGGCCTAAACATCCTGTTAGAGGACTGAACACACTGTATTCTAACACACTACTTGTCTGTCTCCCCCACCAGAACATGGCAGGCAGGGGCGGAATCCAGCTCATTTCTGCACCCATAGAGCTTGGCACTGAGTAAGTTCCAAGTCAAAGCTGGCTGGATGGTACTGACTGAACATTCTCTTTCCTTCTGTGTATGTGTGCATCTGTGTGCACATGTGTGCACCATGTGCATAATGGAAGGCAGAAAGTGATGCACTTTGGAATAAGACCAAGTTCTGAATCCCAGCTCTGTCCTGTACTTTAACCTTTACAAAGTTCCTAATGTCTCCGAGCCTCACTTTCATCATCTGTAACATGGGTCTGCTTTATGGCCAAGTTATACCAAGAGTTATGTACTGGGAACTCAGTAACAGCAGTAATCACGACCTAACAGTGAGGAAGTGGGAGAGTGCAGGCCTGAGCCCTGGGCCCTCAAAACAAAGCTTCAATATATAAAAACAGACTCCCAGCCCCTGCTTTGAGCTGTACCAAACTGAGATCTGCAGAGTGGGTCCCTGGGTGGCCTTCCTGTTTTGACATGGAAAAGGGAAAACAGGAGGTCCCAGCCCCAAGTGCTAAAAATAGGTGATGCCAATAGGCTTTGACAGTTGCTTCAGGGCTGGGCAGGGCACTGTGGAAACAAGGCCTGGCTCTTTGCAATGCAGAAAGCCGTGCCAAGCGCCCTGCGGCTGCCAGCCCTCTGATCTGCATGTCAAGGGCGGGGTGGGGATGTCAGTCCTTGATGGAGGCTCGATTATGGGGCAATAAGCCAATAGCCAAGTAAACCATCCCCTCCCTCCAGGTCCCATCTGTTACCCCAATCTCCCTAGTAACACCCCCTACAACACCTAATCACGTCGCAGGCCCTACGAAAATCAATGACCCCCAGCAGCCATCTCAGCAGACTCTCCCAAAAGGCTTTTGTTGAAATTTGCTAAGGTTTCTCCTGCAGGCAATACAGGCCTTGCAGGTTCCAGCTAACCTTATCTTCTCAGAATCTCACCTTGGGGGCTTTCATGACTATGGTCCCCCCTCAGACTACCCAGCTAGGAAAACCCACACCCATATCCCAGATTCCAAAATCCTTTCTCCTCCATTAACTCACTGAGCTCCTTAATTTCCCCACGAAGCAGATGTTACTTCCTCCACTCTACAGCTAGGAAAACTGAAACTCAAAAGTACAGTATGCCAGAAAGAGCACCTACACCTGAAACTGCAAAATCTGGGTTTGAGTCCAAGCTATGCTACTCACTAAGTGACTTGCCAAGGTCTCAAGGCTCGAGTTTCACCATCTAGAAAACAGTGAAAGATCTAGAAAGATGTGACATATGCCTCTCCTAAGGTCCCTTCTGGAGCTAAGGAAGAAGGTTCCAGGTTATTTGTCTTGTCCCAAAGAGTCACCAAGAAGAGGAAGTCCTACCTCTTAGGATCTAGTCAAAAAGCCTTGTTTGTTTGTTTGTTGACATAAACACATATTGAACCAGAAGCCAAATGAGCAAACTGCCACAGAAGACAAAATAAACTCAAAGGTTTACAAAGAGGAAAAAGCACTTTGGGAGTTCAGGACAGGCCTTAGGAAGGGAGGTCATCTGAGACGATCTTGAAGGATGGTCAGAAATTTACACAGGGTGAAAAACAGCACTCCAGAAGGAGTGATAGCACAAGCAAAGGCACAAGGATAAGTGCAGACCTCACCAGGCCCAGCCTGTAATGGCCCAGCTCAGAAATCCAGGCCTGGGATGACAAAAAGGGGCCTGGTAGCTGCTGGTGCACATCTCTTAGATCCTCAGAGCCGAAGGCAGGTGAGGATCCTGCGCCTGCTTTTGCAGGGCAGAAAAGTCTATCAGATTCAGAGAGCAGGATGCTGGAAAGGCTTTGGAACCTGCGGAGTTTGAGCATCTGCAGGTGTCTGGCCTGGGAAGGATGCCTGGACCCCACTGTGATCATCCCTCCTGCCGCACAGCAATGGGGCACTGGCGGATGGGAAAGTCTGCCAGCCACGTCGGCAGACGCT
>RJWJ010005406.1:0-68554 GCA_004363605.1 Indri indri
TTTTTTTTTTTTTTTTTTTAGCCCATGAAAGGAAAAACAGAACAAAGACCAAAAAAGGGAAGGCAGCTTCATTGATCTTCATATAAATCAAAAAATCTTTACATAGGTAATGGTGAATAACTCTGTGAGTAGAAAATGAGCAGTCCTTTCTCCTAGCAATACCTGTTTGGTGTTTGTGTTTGTTTTTGGACACTTGCTATATACCATGAACTCCCTTTGTTGTTGTCTTGCATGGTGAATAAATGATTCTCGAATTTTATCACGTTTGTGTCATAACTGCAATTAAAAACAGTTTCTTGCACCCCCCAAATATTTTTATTTTGTGCCTCCTGTGGTACCAGGTAACTGCATTTAATCCTGTCCTCGGGACAGCCTGTAAGGTGGATGATAATATTCTTATTTTGCAGTTGAAGAAAATGTCACTGTTCCCTGGTCAGGCAGCTTTTAGTAGATTTTAAGCTAAGGGTGATTCTTCCCAGTTCTGAAATCAATGCTTTGAAAATAGCAGGGGGTCAGTAAATACTTATCGATTAAATTATATCAATAGGATTTCAGAATGGTCGGACTTAAAATATCAGAAAAATATCACCGAGAAAAGTTGCAGAATCAGCTTGTTGTGATTTTTAGAAGGTTACTGTCCAGAATAGTTTCCATTGTGTTTTTTTTGGTGGCTGGTAGATGGGGGAACTGCGGGCTGGAACCTCTTTGCCGGATGGTAATCATGAGATTATGTAAAGTTATGTAAATCGTATCAGATGCTATTTGGGTTTTCTGCGCTCCGTGAAAACTGTGAGCACAAAGCAGTGACTAGAAGGTTTTCCTTTTTAGTGCTAGTCAGAAACGAATTTCTTTCCTCTGCGTCTCAGTCCGCAGCATATGTAATTGAAGTCAAGCATGTGTTTGGTGCGGTGTGGAATTTGAGGGGGAGTCCGCACTGTGTGTTTCGAGGCCTCTTGTCTGCATCTTTTCCTCCTCATTAACTCTTTCATTTCCTTAACTGCCAGCCCCGGTCTCACCCGGCCCCTCCCTGTCGTGGCCCCCACCCTGGACGTGGCTCAGGTGACAACCGATGGCCCCGTGTGCCGGGAGGGCTCAGCTCCTGCCCAGCCCAGTGCCTGCTCTGGGTGGACCCGTGAATATCCTGAATGGTCTTCGAATGCAGCCTGCAAGGGAAGCCCCACACCACCTCTGGACAGACGGGTGGCCAAGGCACGGCTCGGCCTCTGGGACGTCTGGCTGCTCCAGCCTGGCCCTGCCTCGCTGACCTCCTTCGTTTCCCCTCTGCAGCTCCCCCATCCGCTGTCCATCACGCTGCCCGCTAGGCTGTTGGGCTGGGAGCCTCTCCCACCGCCCTTCCTGCTCTGGCTCCCTAAGCAGGCCTGAGTCTCCCACTGCTGCGTCTTAAGCCTCCTGTCATGGCTCGATGTTCCAGGGCCGCACAGGTGTTCCAGGGCTACGCAGGTGTTCCAGGGCCACGAAGATGTTCCAGGTCCAGGCAAGCGTTCCAGGGCCATGCAAATGCCCCAGGGCCATGCAGGTGTCCCAGGACCATGCCATGTTCCGCTGAGTTTCATTTGGGGGCCATGCCTCCGCTCCAGGGCATGCTGACATTCCAGGACCATCCAGATCTTCTAGGATCATTCCTCTGCCCCAGGGCTGTGCCTCTGTTCTAGGCCCTGCTGAGTTGCATTCCAGGGCCATGCTGACATTCCAGGGCCCTGCTTGAGTCCTTCCCTGTCTGAAGTGACAGGCTCTCCCTGAGTTCAGCGTCAGTGTCCACAGCCCCGGGCCGCTCGGACGAGTGCCCACTGGGCTGGCTTACATGGGATTTGCTGATGCGGATATGCTTCCAGATGCAGGGTTCCCTGACGTGCGCTTAAAAAGGCTGTAGATGTGCCTTCATCGTGGGTCGCCTTGGGCTTCTTCAAGGGCGTGCATCTTAACCGTTGTACGGCCTGTCCTCAGCTCTGAGAAATAACCAACATGTAAGTGGTCTTTGATGTGGGCACTACACTGCCACCCACGTGAGAGGGGCCTCCAGCCCGGCCCTGCCTTCCACAGAGCTTGGTGCATCCCGCGCACAGACAGACACGTGTACTGACGAGCACAGCCGCCTCTCCCCTGGGCGCCTGTGCTAAACGCCGGGCCAGGTGTGTTTAGCTCCCTCCAATCCTCCCTTGTGGCTTAAGGGACATGACTCTGCATCTCCCAAGCCCTCGGGACGTCTGAGTGCTGTGAATTTTGCGGGTTGTGACATTGTCATTGTCAGAGTGCCAGATAAATTGATGGTCAAATCACTTGTCTCAGAGAGCACAAATATAATAGATTTTTTACGTAATGAAGTATCACTTTGCAATAGTGCTGAGTGTGTTTTGATTCCAGAGGTGCTTAATAATTAGTACAGAATTTGCAACTGTTGTATACAATGGCTAGGGAATATTTTACAATATTAAACAAAATTTAATTTTGTTTTACAAAGTCAAAACAAAAATATTTTACAATTCAAATTCATCATTCTTACATGTGTACATACAGCCTTAGACATGACCTGGTTGAAGCTCCATGTTGATTTTTCACATTGGCAACGGGATGGACATCGAATGCTAGAATTGTGGATAATTCTATTTTACAAACACATTTAATGAGATTAAATTCTGAAAAACTAGATTAAAATGTTTAATTTTACTTAAATTTTAGATTAAAATTTTTGATATCCACTAATTAAAATTTATATTTTACCTATTAATGTTAGTAGGTAATTTAGCATATTAGAATAGTAGACTATTTGGAATAGGAGGATGTTTAGAAGAAAAATAGCTTTTTGAAAACAAAATGACTATAAACGTTTTGAACTTTGCAGTTTCTCTAATTTACATTTTTAGGTAAAACATATTAAAATGACATAAATGAAATAACGATAATGGATTACGTATTTTAATCCATTAGGTGACTTCCGTGACTAGAACGTGAATTATGTGAAAGTCTTGACTTTTAAGTAGGTAGTTAATGATTTTTCTGAAATGAAGGCAAAGTAGATAAAGATATAATCATTTATGAATTATGTAAGCCTTTATTTGATTACTCACCTAAACATCGCTGGCCTATCAACAGCATATCCAGACACGTGTCATCATAATTACATTTAGTCATCTTTGGCATTGTGCCAGCTCTCCGCATCCGTGAGCTGTAGCTTATGATGTACTTTTTTGATTGACATTATGAAGATATATTTGCCAGTGCAGGAAGATAGAGCATTACTTAAAAGCCTGCTCCCGTGATTGCTAACTTTCATATCTTCAAACGTGTGGTATGTGGGCTACATTCGTGCTCTGCACAAGGTACAGGTAGGCCCGGTCTAGGTTTTCGAATGGAGCCCCTGTGAACTTGAAGTCTTTCGAAGGGTGACTTGGCCATGGGTGGACTTAGGGAGTCGGTTTCTACATCCTCGAATTCTGTCTCTGCCGTGAGATTGATCTGTCTGGGACTATTCCAGTGGTGTCCTTTTCTTCTCCTCTGTCCATGTGTTTTCTCTCCCACTTTGGGAAGGATGTCACCCTGATGCCTTGCCCAGAGGTGTCAAGACCTCGTACCTGCCCCTCCTGGCCGTGGCATTAAGATACATCAGTTTACCTTTTTATGTCTGATCATCACACGTTGTCATGTTATTTCTGTTGTTTTGATCAGGACTAAAGATAATTTTAAAAACTAAGCCAGGCCAGGCACGGTGGCTCACACCAGTCATCCTGACACTCTGCGAGGCTGAGGATGGCTTGAGGTCAGGAGTTTGAGAGCAGCCTGAGCAGGAGCAAGACCTCGTCTCTACTAAAATAGAAAAAATTAGCCAGGCGTGATGGCATGCGCCTGTAGTCCCAGCTACTTGGGCGGCTGAGGCAGGAGGATTGCTTGAGCCCAGCAATTTGCGGTTGCTGTGAGCTATGATAATACCACCACACTCTAGCCAGGGAGGCAAGAGCGAGACTCTACAAAAAAAAACAAAACAAAACTAAGCCAAAAGAAAATTTTTATTTTATGGTCAAAGAAATTAAAAACAAAATTTAATTATAAACTACCTGGTTTTTTTTTTTTTTAATTGCAGAGAAGTAGGGTAGTGTGGGCAATAAGACTGTTGGCCATAGAAAGATAGTACGTTAGGACGGGAGTCTGGAGAATGTGGATGGTTCTGTAAATTCAAGGAGAGAAAGGAACTCTATACGACTGATTGTTAAAGTAGCACTTAGTCATGTATATGAAATGCAAGATGGAGAGTCTTGGGTTATTCTACTGAGTTTACTTACAGGAGTGGAATAGCAGTTTTAGTCAAAATGTCATGGTTGCAGAACACAGGAAATTTCATCCTTTGTGACTGTTTAAATGAATGAAAAATTTTCGAATGCCAAATTGAAATTGCATGATGGGGAGACATGAGTTCCAAAATTCTTGTAGGGGGGAGAGTATGAACAAGAAGGTCTAAGAACCAGTTTTCGCAAGTGGTACTCAACCGCGGCCCTTCTTGTTCACCCATTAAGGTTGTTTTTTTTTTTTTTAATAATTTACATGTTTAGACATTCTCAGGGCTTTGGAAGGATTTATCATAATTGAGCTGAGTTTCTGTTTCCATTGTTGGATTCCTTTGGAAATACATCTGCAAGTCTTTCTCTGAGTTCTTCGCTAATAGGAAACGAGAGCTGGCGGAAAGATCTTGGGTTGCTGGATAAAAATTCTCTCATGGCGACCAGCTGTTTTGGTCCTCTGTACTACCATACTACCATTGCCATAGAAATGGAAGTGTTTTTATATCAGTCTGTGGATGTTGAGGTTGTACTGTGTGCCCAGTGTTTTTTTTTTTTTTTTTTTTTTTGGTGGGGATATACGATATGGTTATGATTAAGCATTTTATATCGAAGAACATTTGTAACATGGTCAACTTGTGGCCAATGGCATGTCTTCAGATGATGAACCTGTTCTTGGTGGTGGATGTTTTATATGGCGGATCCTAGCATGCTTATTCATTTTTTGGTCATTTCTGCTTTGCCCTTGACTGTCTCTGTGTCTTGACAAGAGGCATCGAAAGCTGATGTGTCAGTCTGATCTCTGGAAGCGTGGGGATTGTCACTCATCTTGTCTGGGCAGGAACTCTTCTGAGACAGCACTTCTTTTCTTTTGAGTTTTTAAGATATGCTGTAGTTACACTAAATGGTTTTAGAGGGCTTTTCGCCTGTCTTGCAAATTTACAAGACCTGGGGGCTGACCTAACCCTGGAACCCGGAGCCCTGACTCTGCGGGGAGCTGCCACAGGGACACGGAAAAGTCCCTGTGTACTGCTGTCTGCTGGTGTTGAAATAAAATGTGGGTGTCTCTAGACCCGGGTTCTGTACATTAAGAATAGGTGTGCAGGGTGGGGGAGTATCGGTGTGAGTCGTGCTGCCCGAGCTAGTGGCTCAGCTCTGCCCATCACTGAGTGGAACCTTGGACAAAAGTCACTTCATCTCTTGGCAATACATTCTCATCCTTAAAATGACAAACACATCCCTGACTTTCCTCTCACAGTGATGAAAGATGCAGGTGCTGTCTGTAACCTGCTAAGTGGGAAGGGCCCTTCATCATCACATTTTAACTTCTTAAAAAATTTAATGTCTGAGGCTCTAATGGTCCTCGTAGATAGGCCATGACAAAGGGGCATGTGAGTGAGCAAATGCCTCCACCCCAAAGGGGGACCCTAGAAACACAGCTCCAAGGCCCAGGGGCCTCTCCTTAGCTGCATCTCCTGTCCGGGATACGGACAAAGAGTTCCCCTCTGTGGGCTCAGAGAATTTTGGTCACACCACCCTTAAAATTGTTATTTTTGCTCTGTGTTATAATTGTTTATGGATGCGTGATCGTACCCATTTGATTACGAAAGTGAGGCCCTGTGAACATTCTGTCATCAGAGACATGCATTTCAGATCTAACGCTACCACTTAATTAAATGTGCGAACTTGGACTAGGTATTTCATTTCTAACTTTTGTGACCTCCGGTGTTCCCTTGTGGAAACGGGATAATGAGAACTGCCTCACGGGATTGTTTTGTGCATTAAATGGAATTTGTATAAACTCCTCAGAGCGGTACTAAGAACGTAGGCGGTGATAAGAAATGCAGTTTTTTCCAAACCTTCATTCTTCTGGTTCAGGCTGGTATTTTATTTCACCTTTCGATTTCTTATAATGCCTTGTGCATTAGTTGCTAAGTGGATAAAGAACAAAGCCTCTGCGCAAAAACAACAACACACAAAACTCATTAGTACTGGTGTGCGTGTCTCATTTATTGGAGAGCTTTTTCTCATCTTACCGCACTCATTGACGGCAGTGACAGTGTTTGATTTGGAACGCTGGAAGCAGCAGGTTAGAAGCAGGGAGGACAGCTGTTGGTCATACATCCCGGAATCGCAAGTCAGTGATAGCCAACAGCCGGATGGCCAGGGAGGAGACAGGGTCCGGGAAAAGAGATCCATGAAAGAGAGTCTGATGCCGTTTACTGCAGGTGCCTGGAGCCCCTCCCACGGATCCGCAGGGCGGCACGTATTGCAGGGGGAAGTGTCAGCTCTTGCATAGTAGAGAAGAATAATGGATTCATGTGCCTTACTCTCAAAAAAGTTCTAAATTTATTTTGTATCTACCAAGCAGATGGCGACAGCAAAGGTTAATAACCTCAGGGGCATACGGTGTGGAGGAAAGGAAGATTGTTAAGAGCTGCCCTTCTGTGAGTTGACGTGTATTATTGTTGTTATTATTATTATTATTATTATGGCTACCGTAGAACTCTTCTATGATACCCAGACTTAAGGTATAAAGCAGCCTTTGTTTTGGCTCCTTAAACATAGGCGAGCCCCAGGCCGACACAGCGAGCCTGGAGGAGTTGACCAGGTGCACAGGTAATGAAAGACATTTGTATTTCGAGGTGGAGTGCGCTGTGCTGGTCAGCTTGTGGCCACGTGGGAAGGCGTTTGGCAGATGAGCAACCAGAGCGGTGCTAAGATGTGGTGGAGGACAGGTGTCCGGAGCTGTCACGGGGATAGATGAGGCCGGCGTGGAAGGGTGGCTGGGTGGGGCTGGCGTTGAGGAAAAGCTCTGTGACAGTTCAGGTGTCTGTTGCCATTGATTTTCTGATTTTCTAAGGTGAAGTGTTAAAGGTCCCATCAAGTGGACGGTGTATCCAGATGCAGAACCCAAGTCACGTGCTCCAGGCCTGGGGATGGGGACCCATCAGAGCGCACAAGAGTCCATCAGCAGGAGGACACCCTTGTAAAAAATCTAGAACCTAGAACAGGGTTGAGAATGAGTCAGGGAGACTTACTAGGAAGGATAAAAGCATGACCCGACCTCGCCACCGTGGGGTGGCATGAGGGGGGAAGAGGGGGCGTGGGGAGGGCCGTGGGTGGTGCTCCTGGGCCCTGAGCCAATCACCTGGATGAAGCCGGCTTGCAGAGGGGCCCCTAGCCCTGCATCTGAGTGACTTAGTCAATGTCGGAAGGCACCTGTGAGGTGGTGATGTCACCTTCCGGCCTCTTGGAGAAGTGGCTTCCCCGGGGGGGATTTACAAATGAGTGGGGAGGTTCACGCTGCAGGTTTAGGAAACTTCAGAGTCCGGGGGAACACTGAGAGTCAGAGAAGTGGACCGACCGCTGGATCTCGGTGTCCCTGGCTCTTTTAGTCTCATGCTGCTGTCTCCTTTGAGGGTGTCTCATCCTGACCATGGTGATGAGGAGAGGTGGTACTTAACCGCTTCTGAGCACTTACACACCCTGAGGGCCGGAGGCTGCAGGAATGACCGTGTCTACTTCCCTGCCATTCACGAGAACTCGAATGTGCCAGAGAGCTCTTGCTCAGCCGGGGCAGGCAGCCTTCGTGTCAGAGCGGCTGCCTTTCCCTCAATAAGCATGAACGTCAAGCGCTTTTAAAACCCTCCTGCTGTCCAGAGATCAGCACACATCTGGTTACACCCAGCAGCTTGGAGGATAGAACGATGACACAGAAAGGGGTCCCACTGTTTGTCTTTTAAAATATTCGGAGGGGATGCAGCAAGAATGTGCAGTAGCCAACCTGTATTTCTAAAGAGATTTCATCCGAGGAAGTAGCGAAGAATCGCAGAGAGACAGGATTTTAAGGTTTTTCACAATTATTTTTCTGATTACCTCTTATGAACTCACAGAGCTGTTGAGTTGATTAAACAACGTACGTTTTTTAAAAAAAAGCCCTTAATGACATATTTACACAATGGTTATGAGACCCCGACAACCCATTGTGGATTATAGCAACGAGTTATGGCCATTAAAATGATCTGTCATTAATTTTTTCACACTAGACAGCTATATCAAGGCATTAGCTTCTGTTCAGCTTGTTTCTTAGAAAAGTATGTGACATGTCTTTTGAGACCATCATAAAGCAAAACAACTCCCTCAGTCCACGCTAACTTGCCCCCCAAACATAAACAAACTGAAACTCTTTGACAATCTCCAAAGAAAATAAAATGTATCCCAAACTTCCTTTCTTGTTACAATGTTTCATTGTCCTGTAGAGATCAAGGGATGGTTTATATGCCTTGTTTAGTGCTATTTGGAGTGATATTTAATCAGATTTGTTTGTGAAATGCAGAAAGCAATCTAATGTGCAATTTGTTGGCCCGTCAGAATTAATTTTAGATCCGTCATGAACATGGATCTTCAGATAACTACTGTTAATGTTTTGGGTTTGTTTTTTTTTTGTTTTTTTTTTTTCAGTAAAATGTGTATATTTACGTGTCCTTCTTGGGTGGATTTCTGTGAAGCATTATGCAGGGAGGATGTTAACATAAATAATCAACCGGCAAAGAAAAGTCAATTGAAAATGCTGTTAACAGAGCGGACACTGGTCCTTTAACATTTAAATACGGTGTGTTTAGATCGAATTTGGTTTTTTCGAGATGCCTGCCTGCCTAGCTTCCCAATTTAACTCATCTTTCTACTAACAAAAGAAACCGTTTGACATTTGAAGGAGTTTTATCTACCTACATATGAATTCTACATGTTCAAATATTATGAAGATTTTTGAGTCGTTTTTAAAAACAAAGAGAGTTGGTTATTTTTGAGCTTTTTTCTTTTCTTCTAAATTTAATCCTTTCTCCTTTCTTCCTGGATCCTCACTTTGTATTTTTCTTTCTCAAAATTTCCCTTTCCTGAGGGTTTTTAGCTTTCAGCTGATTTGAGGGCTTTGGTCGCATGGTTTATATATTTGGATACAACTGCTGTTCCAGAAAGGTCTTAAAATACTGTGGCTCACAATAATTGAGAAGTTCATTGCTCTTCCCTGTGACTTCCGGATCTGCATGGTAGAAGCTGGGTTCGCCTTTGTGTCCCCAACAAGAGAGGAAGAAAGATTCTGGGGCCAGCGGCTCACCTGCCCTCGGCAGAACTCGGTCACCCGGGATTTCACCTGGCGGTACCTGGTTACAAAGGAGACAGGGAATGTACTAACCTAGCTATGCAGCTGCTGTGTAACAAACATCGCCCAGAGGGGGAAGCTGCTTTTACTAAAACAGAGAAGGGAAGAAAAAGGCTTTTGGGGACAGTGAGTCTCTGCCACAACTCATTTAGCTAATAAAATTTTTTTTAAGGTAACGATTTCATCTTCAGAATCATCTCAAGGAAAATATAAAAATCTTAAAATAAAAAAACAAATGACTTTTTTTCTTCATTTGGGAGTCAAATGCATTGCCTGTCATTGATGCAGTACCTTGGATTTTTAACTTGTCGTTGCTGTTGATTAAATACAATGTGCACTTTCTCTTGTGTTAACTTTTAAAGTGATGAATGTTTTACATGCACGGTATTTTCAAGAGACAAATGGTTATTGAAGGCTCGTTTTAAAAGTTAGTGTGTCTTTCTTACACCCTGTGTGATACCCTCTTTTTCATTCTGTTTTTTTTTTTTTTCCTGTATAAGATGAGTACAAGAGATCGCCAAAACACAGCATCATAAAATTTTAGAATGTTGGGGACAAAGAGATCCTACCAGTGTCCAGAAAGAAAACAAAAACACAACAGATTATAAATGAGGCTGCTGATTAAAATATGTTGACTCAATTACTTTGCCCAGAGGGATTGAAGAAAAATTATATAGTGCGTATTATATGATGTGTCGGGTCAGATGTTAGGCTCAAAATTAGGCCACTGGCTCCTGCCATGTGGACTTTAGTCTTGCAGTATGCAAGAATGAGGGAATTTTGGGACGTGAAGGATCAGAGTTGAGGTGTTCAGTGTCTTTATTTTTGCCCTAAACATGGTAGGAACTGAGTGCTCAGCTAAGTAAGTAGTGGGGATTGATTCGGTATTTTATTATAGTGTCAGCGACTATTCTTGGCACTTGAAGTAGAATGTCGAACCGAAAAATGAAGTTTCCACTCCCATAGGATTTGCATTCCAGTTAGTGCATTCGTCCCTGTGAAGAAACTGACGAAGGTGAATGCTGATTATGGAAGAGACTGAACATCATGCTGAGATGGTATGTCCCACGCGTCTGAGGACAGGGGAGGACGGACTTCCCTGGCTGTGGCTATTTACTGCTGGGCACACTTGTTGACTGTTCTGTAGTTGTAGTCTTGGACATGGAATGAAGTATGTAAGAACGATTTTTGGAATTACTAGCTTATTAAATTGTGGGAGACAGTTATCTATCTAGAATGGTGTTGAAGGCTCTCGGTGACTTTTAGAAGTCACCTCTCATTCCTCTGACATACATAGCTCCTCCTTCGCTCCCCAAAAAAGGCTCATAAAATCCCTCAGAGGACACATTTAATTGTCAGTAACATTGCATTTTAAAAACGTTGCATTGAAGTGGCTTATGTTACGGATCATTTGCTAGTTGTTTTCTGATAGCTCTGGGTAAGACAGAGGAAATGTGGACATTAATGATTATGTTTTTAAAAATTGGAGTTAGGTAAATAAACACGCTTTCTGTTGTGATTGAAAGACTCATTCCAGTGCGATACTTTTGTGGGCTTTCCTTCCCAATGACTTCCAGAAGGATGTTCTGGAACCCCCATTCCACTCCATCCACGAGTCACATTTGCTCAGGCATGCTTTTCATAATGCGCCTGACAGACCGGGGATCCGCTATTACATGTGACAGATGGTAGGAGGTACTTTGTCTGCAAGGAGAAACAAATTGACCAGAAGGGGGGCTTCCAAGAAAGAACAGACAGTGTCAAGGGTTCCCCAAGGACTGACAAATCAGAAAGAGGTAGAAAGGCCACAAAGTAGAGATATGACCAAGGCCACAAGTGAGGGTCTCTGGAGCTTGTGTACACGTAAGCTGACAGTATCCTCCAGTGACCTACCCCATTAACATAGTAAAAATTACACCCACCAGCGCCATGACAGTTTACAAATACCGTGGCAACCCCAGGAAATTGCCTTACGAGGTTAAAAATGGGGAATGTGCCCAGTTCTGGGAATTCTCCACCTCTTTCTAAGAAAAACCATGAATATTCCACTCCCCACTTAACACAGAATTAGAGAATCAGCACAAAAGGGAAAATCTTGTTAAACTCAGGATCTCCTCCACTCGCGGGGGGTTGACCAGTTCCTTCTCTGGGATGTTCTGTGCTTTAAGACACTTTGCTTGCTCTGCTCATTTGTCCGTTGACATTTTCTTCCCTCTGGCTTACTTGATTGTTTGAAGAGAGCATATAATACGTATAATATATGGAATATACGTTAATTGTCTGTGTGTGTTATCGGTAAGGCTTCGTAGGCTGTTAGTTAAGTTTTAGGGGAGCCAAAAGTTATATGTGGATTCACAGCTGCCCTGGGGCCAGCAGCCCAACCCCCACGTCGTTCAAGGGTCACCTGTAATTCCAGTGAAGTTCATGCACATTCCAGTTTGTTGAAGTATTGCAAAAACGATTGTCTTGGGGTAAGCGTCCCTTTCGTAAGATGAATTAATTTTCCCACTTGGTGGATTTCCTCACTGGTTAGTCCAGAACTGGACAAGCCAGAGTATTGTTATTTTTCCCTTTGGCTGTTGTCATCTCTGTACCCGGGGAGACAGCGGGAGACATTGGGCTGGTTGAGGAGGACATCTGGGTGAGGGGCTGGGTCAGCGTGGATATGGAACCATCAAAGTATTACAGACTTTAGTGGAAAGATCTGAGTAAGCAGACAGTACAGTAGAGTCTGCTTTGGTCTTAAACCTGTGAGATGAGGAAGAGCAAGGATTGGTATTGCAGCAAGCGTTTTAAGATGTAACTTGAACTGAACTGAAAACATGCGTGATTGCGGTCCCAGCTGTTACAGACCAAACCTTGGCATCTTTTGTCCCCAGGTGTTCCTGGGACAGGTACGGAGGGCCCCAGACGAGGTTGGACAGGGCCCTGATGGTCCTGGGGTCTGGACCTTGGAATGGAATAAAAGGATGCCCTGGCAAAGAAACCCTGTCTTCATGCGGCCTCTGTTTTGTATCTTCGTGCCTAATAATAATAGTAGTTCTGCACAGATACCCACACAGTCAGTAGGACATTTGAGTGCTGTGTTATTTTGCATCTTTACTAGCTTTCGTATCAACCACGGCTTTAATTAAGAAGAGAGAAGCTCCCTCATTAAACCAATGTACATATTCAATCAGTGTGCACATTAAGTCACGCTACATCTTACCAGCGGAAAGAAATGGGCTGTTTTATCCTTTTCACTGGGGTGACGCCTAATTGGAGACAGGAAGTTCTCCAGCAATTAATATTGTAAATAGTTGGATCTAAGGGTGTGTTGTCTGTCTCAGTTCCTTGAATTTTTCTCATTGTATGCTCTGTGTCCGTTCCCTCTTCACCCACTTTATTCTTAGTGCTCAGTTTTTTCTCCATTGTTGTGCTAAAACTGCACATTCCTTAAGGGCGATGGTAGCAATTAGTGCTGGAGTCACTGGTCTGTTGGCCTCCTGAGTCTGTTGCTTACTTCCTCGGTTCCCCCAACTTTCTTCTTCCAGTTCTCTGCTCACTTACCATCCTAATACCTTTTTACATCCGATTTCCAGGGATTCCTCACTTTCCTGCCTAGGGGCGTTAGCATCTTAATCTGCTAGTAGACACAAGATCAAGTAAAACATTCTCCAAAGGCTGCTTTGGAGCCTGGCGGTGTGGCCCTGCTCTTAAGACACTGTAAGTGTTGATTTTCTTTCCCTGTGCAGTCTTAGGCCAGCCAGGCTAGAAGTACTTGTGTTCGGCTATTGGCTTTTATTATTCGTGAAACTCTTGCATGAGCCAAGTATTGTTATTGTATCCAGATAGAATTCCAGCTAATTCTAGTGTAAAGAAATCAGTGAGGAGAAAAGGAAAACATAATTATGCAGGAAAATAGGCTTTTATGACTCAATTAACATATTTTGCAGTGTTTTGTTATTTCAGGGCAATATTTAATTTACAAATGATTTAGGATTTTTAAAACTGTTGGAACTGAGTTAAGATGGATTGAATTATTAAGTCCTTTAATTTTTATGTTTCCTGATATTTTATATTAGCAGGTGAGATGTGTTAAAGAAGTATTGGTCCTTTCTTTGAGGTGTTTCCTTTTTTTTCTTTTTAGTGGCCAAGAGTCTGTTGGAAAGGCCTTGGTTATACATCAATGCCGTAAGGCGTCAGAGTCAAAAATGTTTTGAGGAGAGATGTAATAACGAAAACAATCAGCTTGGAGGTCTGTAGCTCCAAAGCCTTGGCCAGTTGCTTTCAGGTTTAATCTTTTGTTACTTTATGGTACAAAGAATGTAGTATCTTTTCCCTGATAGGCAGCAAGTGTCATTTCTGATTTGAATTTGATTTTAGCTCATTTAGAGGACATCGCAAATCCTGTGCAATAGAGCAGGATGGATTCCTTTTCTGAGTTAATGTGAAATGTTCTGTGCAGTTTATATATGTGTGTATGTGTGTGTGTTTCTGAATATGCTTTTAAGGGTGTTATTTTTTTGAGAAAGAGAAGATACTTGTTTGTCGTTTTCATCGTGGTGGTTTGCACATTCTCCATAGCAGCCAGGGGTGCACATATACTCCAGATGCACGTGGCAGCTGGAGTTACCCAGTAATACCGTTCTGCAGATTATACCACTGAGCTATGTCCGTCTGTCATGCCTCCTAAGACAGTGTTACAGAGTTGGATTGCAAGACATTGGGTCATTTTTTCCCCTGATTTTTTAAAAATTATAAAATACATGTTACATGAAATTTACCATGTTGACCCTGTCTCAAGTGTGCAGTTCTGCGGCATTAGCTGTATTTGCCCTATTGTGCAACCATCACCACTTCCGGGTCTAGGACGCTTTCCTCTTCCCCGTCTGCAACTCTCTGTGTGTTAAACCCAGTCCTGTCCCACCCCTACCCCAGGCAGCGACCATTCTTTCTCTTTCTATAAATTTGACCACTCCAGCTAAGGATCACTTTCTCATAAACTTTGCCCAAATCCCAAAATAGATTCCCTTTTTTTTTTTCTTTCGAACGTTTAAAAATAAATTATGGTGATTTATGTTCCTGCCTCAATCATCCCTAGTTCTGTCTGGGTATAGTAGCTCTTATGCTCTATTTCAGGGTCTTATTTCTGTGTTTATTTCCCTGGTAAACTTCTGCATGGCAGCTTCTAGATTTTGTTCCTGCAGTCCTGGAATGTCACGATGGCCTGCGGCGTGGTGCGGGCCCAGGGGGTGGTGAACGGGTGAAACCGAGTTCCGCAGGGCAACCCCGAGCTCTCCAGTTACGATTCCAGATGATGGGAAATGCCAAGGAAAGAGAAGAGTACTTTGAAACCAAGCTGAGCCAGTATTGTGGTATTTGCACAGAGCCACCAGAAGTCTTTCGGTCCCGCCATTGGTAGAACAGTGCTTTAAGTTAGTGTCTGTATCAGTGGCGGGTCATGCTTGTAGTTAGCAGCTTGATGTCACAGGCTGAGTATGATCAGGAACCCTCACGGATATGCTCTTCTAGTGCTGCTTATGGGGCTCAGGAATACACTGTTCTAGTCCTGGTTTAACGATGCTTTTAATTTCCTGTTCGGTTCCATTTTGGCACAGTAAAGATGGGGAAATTATTCCAAAGAAAAGCCCCATTATTTGTGAGAGGGAGCTGAGGACAAAGGCAGCCTCTGACACGGGAGGTGGCGCATAACAGGTTGCATCGTGAGTCTAGCGTCAGGGTCCTGGTTGTGGTTTTGGTTTTGTGCTTCGGAGGGTGGAGGGTGCGGCCCCTGATGCTGCAGGGTGGGTTCTGAGCCTGGTCGCACCTGCCCAGTGGGTGTGACAGTGCCTGGTGTCCCTAGCTGGGCCAGCTGTGGATCATACTTGACTTTTCCCTCGTGATGTGTCATCGTCATCAGCGGAGAGTGTTGTTTCCTGAAGGAAACCACCTGCTCTCAGAATCCACGGGGAACATCGTGGGGTGATGCGTGGAATGTGTCCACTGGCCTTTTTGTCGGGCCCACTGCACAAAATATGTTTTAAAATATGAAGTTCTCCCAAATAAACTGTGAAACGTGAAGAGTCCTTTAGATGAGCGCTTTTCCCAGATTTTATTTATGTACTTGTTCCGCAACTCGTTTCTTGCCTTGAGGGGAAGGCTTTCTATGGTCAGTCTTAAAGAAAGATGAGATTTAAAAAGAAAAAGAAAAAAAAAACACAATAGGAGAAGGAAGGAGGAAAGGAGAGACTGAGGGAGGGAGGGAAGAAGACATGTCTTTTTCTTCTCCTGCATCAAAGGTGACATTAGTTATTGTGGAGAAGTTTCTAGAAGTGGAAGGGGCTGTAGGTGATACAAATTTTTCATGTTCAAAACATTATACACGCAATCCTCTTGGACCCTGTGACCCTAGAGACTTAGAAACACCTCCACTTTGGAAACTGCCCTTTAGGTAAGTCCCAGAGTTATCGCTGGTACACCGGGTAGTTACCAAGTGCCTGTGATGTGCCAGGCGTCGTAAGTCCTTAAATCTTTGTTTGAAGCAGCTGTTGGGCTCCAAAGATGATATTTGAGTTGTTTTTCCCATATTTTATTTGTGCTGGTCTTCCTTTTTTTCTTTTCTCTCAAGTTGATAACATGGTCAGAAAACTAAAGTATGTCCATAGAGTACCGCGTGATTTCTCTTTGGCCCATTCTGTGTTCTTTTATTAGGTTCCAAAGCATCGAAACACGCCGCTGTGCTGTGAATAGTGAGGTCAGAGTTCGGTGGGCTTTCTGTTTGTACCTTTGTTATTGCATTTCTGTGATAGACCTTCACGAAATATCCAGGTTTTAATGAAACAACTCTTTTTTTCGTAGAGAAATTAAATCCATGAGCCCAGTAGACTTGTTTTTGATTTCGGCTCGTTTTCATAAAAGCATTTTTATGAGCTGGGGGCGAAGTGATGGTTGTTAAAATTTCTCAGACATATATTATTTTACAAGGGCATATAAACATATGTTAGTTCAATTTAAAAAGTGAGCTTACCGAACAATTTCTAACTTTTTGCACCTTTCTCTGCCAGTTAAAGCGAACTATTAAAGAATACGAGTGTGAGGAAGAGGTTTTTAATTGCTATTGATATGAATGGCACTGCTTTATGTTTCTTTTATGTCACGCTTTTGGGTCAGCTCTGTTGTTGCCTTAGAAACATATTTGTGGAGTCTTTCTCACTCACTTGGATGTGGATTTAGATACCCTCTTAGCCTCTCTTCCTCACCCTATTAAAGTTTGGAAACACTTGAAAGAAACGGAATTAACTAGAAAAGTCTCGGCTCTGCAGACCTATGGTGAAGGATAGCTACACACAAAAACTCAGTGGCCTGTCGGTAACAAGGGTCTATACGGGTAGCATCCGTAGGGGACCACCAGTCCGTAGGTGAGATTGGTTGCAGGTGTAGTTCCCGGGGGAGCTGTAACTGTTTTCCTGTCTTTTCACTGAGCAACACGCACAAGGTCCTACAGGAAGCCAAAGCCATGCTTCTCTGGGTCTCAGTCACTTCATCTGTGAAATGGGACATTCTCCTAGCTTATAAGTCTTCAGTGTTGGCCACGGGTAGGGGTGTAGGGATAGATGAATAAACTTTTAAAAAGATACCCCTTGAGATTCACAAACTACCACACTGTACGTGTGTGTGTTTAGCAGCGGTGGGTGTGGGAGCCAAATGCTGTTCTGAAAACTCCCTCCACGTGGGGAATGCGTTCTGGTCTCTTACCCGCTGCTGGGAAAATACCTGTATTTCCTTAACTAAAACAACCTTCCTAAAGACAATTAGATTCAGAAGCATAACTGGATTATGTGCGTGTAAAAGTGGTGGTTTGAAATTACTGTACTGATCGCGACTTTCACCTGGCTTTCCTGTCCAGATGGGTAGCGAGAATTATTTCCCTACTAAAAAGTAACCCGTTGTCAGACTCGTGGGTAGACAGTGTGTTGGGAACTAATTGTGTGTGCCCCTGAATGGTGGAAGGCGGAGGGAGGGTCTCGCCTGTGGGAGATTTATTAGCTGTGGCTCACACTGTAACTGCAATTTCTGCAAAATAACACGGCTTATCATGAAGACTCGATAGGCTGGAGGACATAGGTCAGAATACAAGTACCAAAGAAGTCACAGAGCAATATTAACTGAGAATGATTTTAAGAAAAAAGAAATCAAAAATACCTATCCTTGTGCCGGGCCCGGCGTGTCAAGGGAGGGACTGATGTTTGCTCCGTGCAGGGTGTGCCGGCTCGGGCTGGCTGGTAGCTGGGCTTGAAGACACCTTGGGCAGCGGCCACTCCCCTCCCAGGGAGGACATCAGTGCGATGAATCAGATGGGAAGAAGGAACCAGAAGGCAGAGATGAGAGACCCTTTGTTCCTCTGTTTCCTGACGGCAAAAACCTTTTGATCAGAGATTGGTTTTGTGGAAGCAGCAAAAATGAAACAAGCACATCTGACTTGGGAAAGGGCGTGTTGTCTGGGAAAGGAGAGAATGAAGGAGGGTGTGTGTGTCGGGGGGGAGAGATGGACAGAGAGAGGGAGGAGGAGACAGAGAGACAGACACAGAGGGAGGGCGTTAGAACCACTTTAGCTAAGGCGGCTCGGTGGAGTTTTTCTTGCTTGTAACTATGTAGGTTATCAGTTAACGTGGCGTCCTTCCAGAGTGACGCAAGCACATCCTCCTGGGTCCTCTGTACGGAGGATGCACGACTGAACCTGCGAAGGGCGGGTGGTGTGTGTCCTCAAGGCCCCGGGTGCTGGGTGACGGAGCCTTCCTGCTTCCTGCGTCTGGGACTAAAGCGGTTAATTAATGTTTGATCCTCAGAAATCAGGCGATGTGATTCCAGTTAATTACGGCTGCGCCGAAGTGCGGTTCGACCTTACCAGGCGATGGTAACGGGAGTCTCCAGATAGCACCCTTGGAACTAGCTGGACTAGTTATTTTTAAAAATAATGAGAAATGTTATAAAGTTAGCTGAAGGTATTGATTTATCTTTCGGGTTGTTCGAAGGCAGAATCTTGAGAAATAGGGGATAATAAAGAGAGCTCCTTCGCTTTGTTAAAAGTCCCTCAAGAGCCGTTCTTTTTCGGGTAGAATGACAAGGGGCTTTTACAGCCAAGGGGGCTCCCCGGGGCTGCAGGTTGCCGTAGGTGGCTCCACCTCTTCCAGAAACCGGCTTCATCCGTTCCCTGTGTCAGTCTGTGGACTGCTGCTGTGATCGTGCTTGTATTCGAGGTTCTAGACTTTATTAGCCCCATTGTGTCTGTTCCTACAAAATGAAAAGAGCTGCATGATTGTGTTGTAGCAGTGAAGTTCAATGTCTGTTAGCCTCACAGCAATTCAGGGGCAGGCGGGGAGTTTGGGGGAGAAATGAAAGACGAGACAGGCTCTCAAGTTTTCCAAGCCTCGTGGGCTTTTGGGTCTCACGTGGCAAGTGCGTATCGTGGTAGAGAGTGTCCAGGGAGGGGGTTGCCTGCAGTTACAGACTCAGATAGAAGTTGCTCGATGGAAAGATTAGAAATCAACCAAAAGAAGTAATGCCTGGATTTAAATCATGGGAGAAGGCAGCCTTGTTCTCCTCTGTAGTAGAATTGGGAGACTGCAAGGTTTTTATTTTAAGCATAAAAGAAAGGATGGCCTTAGAGAGGGAGTTCCATCCGGGACCATGACGATTTCAGCACTTGCTTTATCAAAGAGGAAATTGTTTATTCAGAACCCTACAAATTGAAAGTGAATGTAAACCTCATCCGTTATATAAAATTTAACTCAGCCTAGATCTAGATGTAAGACATAAAACTGTCAAACTTTTAGAAGAGGACGTGAGAGAAAAGCTTTGTGACTTGGGGTTAGACGAAGAGTTCGCAGACATGAGAAAAAACAAATTGATAAAGTGGATTTCATCAAAATTAAAAACTTGTCCTTTGTGAAAGACACTGGATGAAAAGACAAGGTAAAGACTGAGAGAAAATCTTTGCACTTCACGTACCTGACAAAAGATTCGTTGTAGCCAGAATGAAAAGGACTCTCAAAACTCAAATATCCCAATTAGAAAATGGGCAAAGGACTTCAAGACACTTCGCCAAGAAGGACATACAGTTGGCAGATAAGCACGTGCATAGATGTTCAGTGTCATTAGCCATAGCGTGATGCAAATTAGGGCCACAGTGAATATTATCACACCCCTTTTAACATTAGCAAATAAACAGTTGCTGATGATACCAAGTGTCGACAAAGGATGTGGAGGAACTGGAACTCTCATACGTTCCTGGTGGTGATGCAACTTGCGAAAGCTGCCCCGGAAAAACATTTGGCAATTTCTTGTAAATTTAAACATACACTTGCCGTATATGACCCAGCAATCGTTCTCCTGGATATTTACCTTAGAGAAATGAAAACTTCCGCTCATGTAAAACCTGGGACAAATTGTCCCATACTGGAAACCACCAGACGTGTTTCAGCAGGTGAGTGGATAAACAAACCATGGTGCAGCCATGTGCTGAAATACTGCTCAGCAAACGAATAAACGAACAAACAAACACGCCACCAGAATGAGCTGTTGACACTTGCAACCCCTTGGGAGGGTATATATTGTTAGATTCCATTTATGTGACATTCTCTCAAAGGGAAAACTATAGATTGGTGGTTGACGGGGGTTCGGGGGAGAGGAAGCAAAGTGTTATAATAAACATGAAGGGAGCTTTTCTGGGAGGTAACAGGAATCTATACATGTGTTAAAATTCCTGGAACTATGTACCTCCAAAAGGTCAATTTTATCGTATAAGAGGAAAAAAAAAGAAAATCGAAGAAACAATCCGAGTAATTCCTTTTGTTGATGCAAGACAGGCAGAGGGAGAACATTTCCTTGAAAGGAAAACCTGGCTCCCCCCCGGCTGCTGCGGCCCTTACCAAGGGGAGTGGGGGAAGGTAAGTACTGGTCCCCAAAGTCCCTGTATGCGCAGGACGGCAGGGACGTCGCGCCTCCTTTCACGGTAGCTGCCGGGGCCTGGCGACATCCTCAAGCTTGTCTTCTATTCACAGTGACCTTCCAGAAATCTCACCCAGAGAACTGTGTGGAGAAACTGCACTGCAACCTCCTTCCCCCAGGGGAACCAAGAAAGGGAATTGGGTCTGGTTTCCAGGGCACATTTGGAAGAGAAGGAAGAGAGGTTGCTTTGGGGACTAGGAGATAAAGGCTTGACTTAATGTGATTCTAAAGAGCTAGACATTTGAAATTTTCATTTTCCAGGGAACGTGGTAGAGATTTAACTACACGAATCAAAACTGAAGCTAATCAGACTCGTACAATGAAATTACCACCGCGCTGTTTAGAAAATTAAAGGGTAAACACCGTTGTCTGTGCAGTGTGAAGGATTTATCTCGAGACAAGGCAAATGGCTGTTACTAGCATTCCTATTGCTAATAATATTTACGTAGGATGCCGGAAATGTTGTGAGTCTTTGGAGCTGTAGCTGCCTGAGTTGATTTCAAAGATGAACGCAGGGCGGAAGCTATTAAAGGAATAGACCGGTGCTCCCCAGGGCTCTGCCATTGAGGCTTAGGAGTTTGGGAACTTGTGGGGAGTTGCTGATGGGTGGGTGCCACTGGCATCTCCTGGGCGGGGGCTAAGGATGCCACATGCTCTGCAGTGCCCAAAACAGGTCCCGTACCGTGAAAAATTGTTCCTTGTGATCTTGGAATGTCCTGCTAGGCACACAGTTGAAAATCCTGTGTGCAGTTAACAGAGCCTGGTACCTAATTCCAACTCTAAGTCATTTTTGTGTGGTTTGTATAGTTCTAGAACAGTCTGCATGTTTCAGCAATACAGCAAATCAAAGGAAGATTGCTCTTTTTTTGCTTGTTTGTTTGGATCCTTAACAGGAGTTGTTCGCTCTTAGAAACTCATGTTTTCACTGACCACTGTCCCCGGTGGTATTTGAACACACGCTGCACACACATACCCATGCATGTTTGTTCTGGTTGTATACAGGACAGTGCTACATGTGTTGTCCTGGTCCATTGTTGGAAATAATCACATGGAAAAGAGTGTCAACGATATTCAGCTTAATACTATCGTTTATTTACTTTTTTCTTAACTCCTTTATTGAGATATGATTTACATACAGTACAATTCACCTGGGTAAAGTGTGCAGTTTGGTGGTTTTAGCATATTCACAGAGTTGTGCGATCACCACCAAAACCTAAGTTGAGAGCGTTTTCATCTGGAAAAGGAAACTCTTACCTGATAGCAGGAACCCCCACCCCACCCCCGCCCCAATACTGTTAAATCCCAGCTTATTAATTGTAAGTAGACAAAAGCTTTGACCGCCATATTCTACCTTCTGGTAGAGTTGTACCTGGGTCTTTATGTACCAAAACACACTTAATTTTATCATAGATTACTTTCCATTTTTTTTCCTTATCTCAAAGTTTGGGCATTTCATTGATTTTAGAAAATCGTATATGAAGGTAGGTTTTGTTTAAAAAAACTTTATTTTTGGACATATTGTACTTAAGGAAAAAGTAAAGTTAATAAAAAATACCCGCACAGTGCCTGTGTAGTTCTCTTAAATGCTAACATTTTGACATACTTCAGATTGCAAAAACGAACGTAGTTGAAACATCTTGTAATGGTCCCCTCTCCAACAGGCTTTCTCTTCAGTGGTCACCCTTTCCTGAATCCGGTGTTCATTTTCCCATACATGTTTTATGTTTGTTGCATGTACATTTCTCCTTAAATAATGTACAGTGTTGTTTTCAGAGTTCACTTAAATGGTATTGGTAGAAATAATTCTTTGGTGTGCTTTCTATACTTATACCGCACCATATCAATGTTCTTTGCGATAGACTAATAGTGTTTTGCAAATTTTCACTGTCAGAAACAGCGCCATGAAGGCGGCTCTTGGGCGAGTGTCCAGTTTCCTTGTGAGAGAGTTTCTCTGATGAGGATGAGAAAATCGTTCTCTGCAGTGGTTACACTCCAACCAGGAGCGTGCACACATTTGAGTTTTCCCTTGTCCTTGTCAGTGCTTAATTTCTGCCCGTCGGATGGATGTGAAACGCTATCTCGCTGTGGTTTTTGTGTTTTGCCTGATCACTAGCTGGATTTTGTGTCTCTTCCTATGTTTGTTGGCTGTTAGGGTTTCCGTTGCCCATTCTCCTGCATACGGCGGCCCCTTCCCATTTGAGCACCGTCTGTTTTATCAGACCCTTCCTTCGTGCTGTGCTCTGTGTGTGCGTGTGTGTGTTTTCCATAAGCATTCTTGCTCTATTCCACGTTCGTAAAAATTTTCTCGTATATTCCTTGTAGAATTTCTAAAATATTAAAGATCTTTAATCCATCTGGAACTGATACCTGTGGACAGGGCAGTCATCGTGCAGGGTTGATTGCTTTCCACTGAAAGCTTCCCCCTTCAGTACAGTGTGAGTCCAGACAGGGCCATTTTCCATGTGTACCGTGTGACGTGGAAAAGGCTGGGAAGTGGTGATCCTAACTCTTTGCAGTTCCTTGACATTCTGCATAAACTTAGAGGTCACTTTGTCACGTTTGGTGAAACCCCCTCCCCTTGGAATTCTCACTGGAGTCGCATGGAACTTAATATGCATGGAGGCATGGAAATCATTATGGTATGAGATCAGTTGCATTTTCTAAAAAAAATGCACTGCAAATGGAAGCAATTCTGCTTTAATTGTCAGAGACTCAGTGCTAAGTGTTGAAAAGCACCCCAGATGAGTAATAAAGCCCTGCCCTGCAGGAGTTCACAGTTTAAAGCTGTATCTTTGGAAGTGGACAAGACAGTCACTGATACTGGAGGCAGATAACTGTGATGATCCTAAGAAGTATACAAACTCTTGTGTGAAAGAATTCAAAGGAAGAGGAGACCATATCCTCCTGTGTGTCCGTTTACTTAACGATTTGGCAAATACCTCCACTGTGTGCCTTGAGATTGGACATTTTATCCCTGACACTGTTTACCCTGAGTCATTATTGTGATGCCCGAAAATGCTTCAGTGAAACCTTAGGTTACCCTCTCCTCCTTTCAAAAGGATACCTGTTTCCTTTTTTAAAGGAGAGCCTTCCTCCTCTTCCCTCCCTGAAAGATTGTTCATTTGTTTTATCTATTGAGTGATCGTGTAATAAAACTTGTCATATTATTAATTAGAAAGGACCCATGCCGAGTCCCGAGGGAACTCAATATGGGGAAGAGCATTCAGTGAAATTTTCAATAGGAGTGTTTTTTAGGCGATTTGTTCAATTCTCTATACTGTTCTGACGGGTAGAGGAACTGGGTGTTGGGTTGGCAGGCTTGAGTGGGAATTGCTGACTCTTTAATAACAGGGCAGTTTGGAGTTGCGGAATCAGTCACTTCCATCTCCCAGCGAAGAGTGGTGTTTGCAACTGGCGTGGCATAGGACAGGAAGTGACTAGGGGACCGGAAGGATCCAAACCCTGAATCTCTGCTTCGGCATCCCCCAAAACGGAGGTTAGACTCTTGAAGCTTCACTTTCTTCATCTGAAAAATGGGAGGAATATTACTTGACCTCCCCGAATGGTGGAAAGTAGTGGATCTGGCTATCGGCAGGTGGGACTTGTACTTTTCTCTGCCATTGTTCATCTTACTTCCCATAGTGAAATGGTCCCTTTGTTAAGAATATACTGGAGTGATTCTCCTGGAAAAAAAAAAAAATCGAAGGAAAGACGATTTCCAAGTCTCAGCTCATTTCTGCATCTCCCTGAGAAGCAGCCTCTCTGTCCTGCTTCCCTCTTGATTTATTGTCTGAGTTGGAGAGTGCCTGGCCGAGACCCTCCGGCCCTGCAGTCTGTTTCATTTATACCACGGGGCAAGACATCAGAGAACACTTCATAACACGATTTGAAGTCCTTTGAGGAAGAACCAGATAAAAAGTGAGTCATTAATTAATTTTTAAGAGTCGGCAGCTGCACACTCAGGCATCTAGTCTGATAGGGAAGGAAAACAAGTTCAGTGAATTTAAATCGCTGTGCATGTGTGACAGCGTATTAAAGTAATGAGGACAATTCGTCTTGCCAACTTGGGGCTGTCAGGCTTTGATTTCTCTCCCCCTCTTTCTCTTACCTAGTTTAATTCCTATAGTTTATATACTACAAAAAGATAAAGCAACAACAACAAAGAAAGCAAAACTTCATGAGATACCATAACCAGGTATCGGTGACTCAAGAGATCTCTTAAGGGTAATCCAGAGACAGGTGTGTGCTTGTGGAGAATGCTCGTTTCTCCCAAGGTCTAGGTCAAATAACGAACAGACCTGGGTCCCTTCCAGCTTGAGGTAGGCTGGTTGGCACTTGAATTCACTCAGGGACCTTGTGTTTGTGGCATTGTGACAGTGTTCGGTTTTAAACTTAAGATTTGAGCACAAGTAACACTTTTGCAGACACCCGGGAAATAACTGCTGCCCGGATTTGAAGAAAGGCAGCCCACACAGCTCCTAGCTCTGTGTTCTTACCCTAGGACTGCTGTGAGCTTGATGAGTTTGCACTGGTGACTTCTATACATGCAGACTTACATTTTTCATTTGCATATTTATTGCTTCGCCTTGACATTCTGAGGGACGTAGTTTAAAGATGTCCTTCTGTGCACCTGCTTGACAAATCTACCCACGTGTGCTCGGCCTCCATGGCTCTGACTTCGTCTTCTGCGATCCGTCTTCGTGGCCCTGCTTCGTCTGGTTTGGCCTCTTTCCCATTCCTCAGACATGCCAAGTTCATTTATACCCCGGGGCCTTTGCACAGGCTGTACCCATTGGCTGGAACCCCTGCCCCCGGATAATTGCACAGCGGACTCTCACTTCACATCTCTGCTTAAGTGTCACTGCTGTTGTCTCTGTCACTTTCTCCATGAAGAACTGAGGACTTGTGAACGAGTACAGTCTGCCCCACCACGGCAGGTTTATTTCTCTTTTTATCATTTATCATTGTCTGACACACAACATATTTGCCATTGACCCTTCCTCTCCCCGGCCCCAGAATGGAAGGACCTAGAGACACTAAACGTCACGGTGTTCTCCCTGCAGCCCCCTCAGCACCCAGGCTGTGCGTTTACCGAAGGAAGGATAGATACTCTTGGATCCATGTCATGTTGTGGCCTAAGACTTATTTAGCAGGGTCACCGTGTCAATTCCTGCTAATGAAAGGTAAATGTCATTTAGCTCGTTCAAGTTGTAAAGTTCACTACTGGACCCGGGTGCCTGCTGGACCCGGGTGCCTGCTGAACCCCGAGCACTTGGGCATTGGCCGTGCTGGGGATTCGGGCCATGCATTTCTACGTGGCGACAATATTGCCCCCAAACAGGTGGAAAAAATCATACTTTTTAAATGTGCAAAGCACAGATGTAGTAGTTTTAAAATTTCAGGAGTGAGTGATTAGAAAACATGTCTACAAGGGCTTCTTACGAGGGTGGTAATGAGGGGAGAAAGAGGTTGAGCAACCCTGGTCTCCAGGCGGAGGAGATCGGGGGAAACAGGCAAGGACGATGCTGGCCGAGGGCCTCCCTCAATCCCCAAGAATTTGGCAGTTTTTCTTTCCGATCCTATTCAGAATTCGATAGTCCGACCCACACGTGTGACAGCTCCAGTGTACACTTTTGTGTTGAAAGTAATTTCTCTCCACTCAATGTTCATTATAATTCTCAGGAAAAAAAAAAACCCTTTTCTTAAGACGGTGCATGTCTTCATGGTATCGTGCTACCGTTTGGGGATCGTCTTCCAGTTGTGATTGGGAGGAGATCGCCTCGTCCTCAGGAATTTATAGCAAAATCAGATTTCTTTCACCCAGAGATAACGTTTTACCCCCATCACCCTCGCCGGGGGTCTTCAAGCATTTCCTTGTTTGTTGAATAGAATTGGGGGCCTTATTGTGATGTTGCCGATCGGTGCAGTTTTGTTGTAGTTTCTAACGATGGGGTCTCACGACTGTACCGGTAAACCCTGGTCTATCTGCACGGTCCACTCACTGCGCGGTGCTCTGGGCCCAGACCGCCTGTGTCCCCCGTGCGAGGCGCTGGGATTTGTGTGTCCAGATCGCTGGGGAGTGAGTGGTGCTTCTGCCCCCCACGGTGTGGGGCGGCGAACAGGCTTCCGGTATCTGATATTCCTTCCCGTCCAAATCCGCGTCTGCTTTGGTTTTGAGACGGTTAAACGTCTTTTGAGGAGCAGCATCTGCATTCACGGGGCTGGCGGCGCGGTGCTGAGTGGCCGCACGTCAGAGATGGAGAGAGAGGAGGACTGAAGTGCTGTCTGTTCTAAGCTGCAGTTTGCAAGGCCAGGATGGGAAAGTTTTAGACTCACCCGTGAGACTCATTCCCTTCCAAACAGTCAGTGCCTCAAAGGCCCCCAAAACAACGAACACACCTTCCCCTATGCAAAAATATTCAGGACGCACCCTGACAATTAGAATATGGCTATTTAATTATACCGGAATGGACAAGTGGAGGGGGGCGGAAGGGAGGGCGTAACACCTGCCTTTTTCTTTTCAAAGGAAAAGAGAAAGTCCTCTCTGACCTCACAGGCTAGACCTTGGACTCAACCATCTTACCAGCCTAGGAACCTAGATTGGCCTTATTTGTCTTCCTTGCTGACGTGCAGTGTGGACGTGTGGCATAATTTATGAGGTCAACATGGAAAATTTGCTCCTAAGTTTTTATCACACACAGTGCTGCAGGGAAGGCAGCTGTATTAGAGTCTCCATATTTCGTTATGAATTGCATTTTCTGCAGGTTCTCCTGGGCTTGCGCATTGCATGAAGCTGTGAGAGGTTGCTCTGAGGATGATCCTTCCAAGGGTAATGGCTTCAGGTCACATTTGGGAACAGAACTCAGTGTTGTATTTAGTTCTGCTAAGGTGGGTGGAGGGCTTTGCACCCTCTCGCTTCAGCCGTGTGACGCTGCCAAACACGGTAACAGCCCCCAAGTCCCAGAACGCCCAGCCAGTGTTCACTTCTGTCTCTCTTCTTCTGGAATTAGGTTGTACAGACTGTTTACCTGGTAAGTAATTAAAATCTCAGCTTCAGGGATTTATAATTAACCATAGGGAAAAACTACCTCCACCATAACTTTGTATTCTGGGAGATTCAGTAAATACCATTTCAATCCCCTTATGAAGACCGCTAACAGCTGAAAATGGAACAGACCATTACTCGGAGAACACAAGTCGCAAAGCCGCGCCAGTCTACGAACTTGCTAATTCATGGTGGGTACTTATTTACATAAGCATGTACAGGTGAAGCCCCTGAGTTGGCTAACCATGAGGCTGTTTCTGGCCTATTGTCCAGGATGTGGGATCTCGGGCAATATTTCTGGGTTCTCACAATCTTCTTTCCTTTGCTAATTGACTGCACTCTGGCTTTGGCACTCCTCTTCCTCCTCTGTGCCGCTGCATTGCTTCTGATGTCTTGTGCGGATGTGGGGAGGGTCCGCCGGGTGTGTCTCACGCTCCTGCAGTTCTTCAGTGGTGGGTTGACTGCCATGGGAGGTGGCCATAGAGCCCCATTTGTGCCCTAACCTCAGCGACCTGAAGGACGTAGGGTAGTTTGCCTATGGCTTCTGCTTAAGGGTAATCTGGTTTTTGGAAATGGTTAAAAAAAAAAAGATTTTGGGCCAGGGGAATGAAAAATCTTTTTTTCATTTTCATCCAGGGGAATGAAAAGATTTTAGTTAGCAATTTCTACAGTGGGAAGAAATAATTCGAATGAGACACAGTTGATCTTTTTAGGAGTCGTATTAATACTAGCCTTTCTTCAACTGTCTGCTAACTCCAGCACTTAAATAAATCCTTTTTTTTGAAAGTGGCATTTAAAAAGTGCTGTGACAAATGTAGTTACAGCAGATAAATTTAGCTCATGTGTTTTATCTACATAATCTGATTGTAATTTATATATGTTCAGCCTAGATAAAGCAGAGCCGTTTCTTATGACCAGATTTTTCTTTTGTCAACACGATGTGAGTGGGATATTGACTCTAACTGAAGGTGGTGATTAATCAGACAGCTTGCAGGGAGATCATTGAGTGCTCTCTGTAGCTGAGTGGCTGCTGGCAAAGTTGTGAGTCAGTCAAGATAAACCCAAGTGGGGTAGTCACTCCTGGGTGATGACGTGATAGATTTAATAGCCAAATTCTCTTTTCAAAAATTACTTCACATTCTTAGCAGGTGAATTTGCAAATAGAAGAATAACGAGTTGCCATCAGTGGAAGAATCTGCTAGTTTGCAAAGTGGAGGTGATGCCAGGGAATGTCACAGTCAAAGATAAACTACCAAGAGATAGGCTCTGGAAATGTAAGATCCAGATTCATCTTGTTAAGTTCAAAGAGGGCAATTATGTTCTCAGGTATTCAGGTGTTTGATAGACTGGGAAGAAGAGATTTGTCTTGTGTACAATTACATAGATTATATAATGTGATTTTTTTTTTATTTAGAATTAAATACTGGTTGTTTTTTTTGTTTTTTTTTTTTCCCAGGGGAAACTTTGTAAGCCAGGCTGACATCTTTGCACGCGAAGCATTTTCCTCTAATCTTCCTTTTTGCTCTCCGGAGCTAGTGTGCAGTCAGGAAATGCACAGCAACTTACCCTTAGTTAAAGAAAATTCTAAAGCAGAGAGAAAAAAGTTAGACATACCTTGCCAAAGGTAGATGTCTGTGATTTCTAAGTTAACTTCTTTTTTCATCAATTTTATCACAATTTTTCTTTGTTAAAACAGATTGAGCAGGGACAACCTTGTTAAAATGCAGCATATCCAGCAGTGCAGTGTGGCTGCCCTGAAGGTTCTGAGTTCTCCCCCTTCATTATCCACAGGCGGGTGCGGATGCAACTCCTGTTCTCCTCTTCCCTGCACTTGACTAGTCTTTAAAGAGCAACAACAAAACAAATCCGAGTGATGTGTTAGGAAATGACCCTTTGTCACTGTCTGATTCTTTGGGTGCTTGCGGAGCTACGCGGGTGCCAACGTTGGTACCGCTCAGTTCAGAAAGGCGAGTGCATCGGCGTTGCCGTGCGTTAACCGCGGGCACGCGGCAGGCAGCAGTTGGAATAGGCATCCTGTGGCATCGAGTTCTCAGCTCCTGGCATTTGTACCAGTTTTTGCATCTTGTTGCAGCTTGGCTGTTTCCTCTGTGGCCTGGGAACAGCATGGTGCGTACTTGCTGGAGAGGCCTTTCTGTGGATTGAACGAATGTGTGGCATTTGGCCAGAAAGTAGTCACGCCATTACATTAATATATATGTTTGAAGCTGTTTACCAGGTGCTCTGGCTAAACCTGTATGGTTCCCAACTTTGGAGGATTTTGTTCCCCAAGATACATTTGGCAATATCGGCAGGCAATTTTTGCTGTCACAACAGGAGTCGGGGTGGAGGAGGTATTTTTGGTATTAGCAGGTAAGGGCCAGGGATACTGCTAAACATCTGCAATGTACACAACAGTCTCCTGCAACAACAAAGAATCTGGCCCTAGGTGTCAGTAGTGCTGAGTCCGAGAAACCCTGGTCTATACTGTAGCCATCTCTGGCTTACTAAGGGTGTATTTAGGTCTTTTGGTCTTCACTGACTTTCCTGGCTGAGTTGTCTTTGGTTTTTCATCGTTACAGACATCCTGCCACCCTTTGTTGAAATAATTATTATGGGGGTAAGAGGATGTAGGACATTTAATGAATTATTGTAACACTAGAATAAGATGAAGATATATATTCCTCTATAAAAGTGTAGTAGGGTAAGTAACGAGAGTAAGTCTATGGAGTGTCTCGCTAGCTACTGAAGCAAGTCAACCTGAAGGCTCAGGGGCTTGGTGCCGTTACGTTAATTTTATTGCTCATGTCACAGTCCACTGTGAACTGGCGGACAGCCATGGCGGTGCAGTCCCATTCATGGGGCACACATCTTCTATCCTGGCGCCCTGCCATCTGCTTAAGGCTGCGTTCTCTTCTCCATTCAGCTGGGAAGGAGAGAGCTTGGAGAAAGTGCGGCTTCACTTTTCATGGGCAAGAACCAGTCCTGTGGCCTCTGCCAGTTGCGGGAGACCCGGGCAGGGTGCAGCCAGCTGATGAGATCATAGAGCTACAGGACAGGGCCAGCCAGACACAGAATACATGAATAGGTATTGGTCGGCCAACAAATATTTATGAAGCTCCTTCAAAAGGGCAGTGAAGACCAGTGTCCAGCAGTCAGTCAGGAGGAGATCACTCTCACTTCAGGGAATAAGGTCAGCTTTTTGTCCTGTCCAGTTTTCAGCTGATTAGACGAGGCCCACCCACACGAGGGCGTGCGATCTGCTTTGTTCACTCCGTGAATGCAGATGTTAACCTCACTCAGAAACCCGCTCACAGACACACCCAGAAAAACATCTGACCAAATATCTGGACGCTCTGTGGCCCAGTGAAGTTGACACCTAAAATTAACTGTCACAACTGGTCAGCTTGAGGATCCTTTCACATGTTTTCTGGCCACTTGGATATCCGTTTCTGGGAAGCACTCATTTTAAGGGTCTTTTCCCTTTTTCTATTTTTTTCCTTTTTTCCTACCGACTTATTGTTCTTTATCGATCCTGTATTAGTTATGCATTGCACGTGGCTGGTTGGTTTACGATGCAAGTGTCTGCACTGTGAGAGAGGTCACATGCAGCTGATGAGTGGGGCATTGATGGCTGCCATATGTATTAGTAAATGTTGTTTTGGTTTCTCTGCAATTTCCCTAACATGTTAATGTTTTACACCAAATAATAGCAGCTGATCACAAACTGCCTTAGCACAGCCAAAGTGAGTGTGAGCTGCAGGGGTGCAGATAAGGACCGTGGCATTGCTCATTCACCTCACGCTCTCCCCATTGGTGGCCCTGGACCACGTGCTTTGGACATTTGTCCTTGTCCCCATTGATATAGCAGTCTCAGCCCTTCCTCTTATTCCTCTCCATCAAGTTACCTTCACCGTTTACTTTACTTTAAGGGAAAGTTCTGTATTTATTAGGTAGGTAACATATCCTTTAATATGTACTAATGTTATGGTTAGGGTGGTTATTATTGTCAGTTACCTGGCTTTGAGAATTCTTCCCTAAATCTTAGTTTTCATAAGCTCTGTTAGTTTCAGTACAAGATTTTGCAAAATGAGAAGCTTTTCAGGAACACGTACATGATATAACAGCAGAAATTCCTGCTTCTTCCTGTAATCTGCGGCTTGTAGTTTTGCTTTACTTTGAATGGTCTTTTTGGTGAACGAAAATTCTTAATTTTACTAAGCTGATCTTAATTGATCTCTTACGCTTTGTGGCTCTAGTAAGAAATCTTTCCCTCCTCCACATGGATGGCATGAATGTATTCTCCATTATCGTCAGTGTTGTAGTTTTACCTTTCATGTGTAAGTCCTTAGTTCAACTGGAACTGATGTGCGTGCAGAGCATGTGGTGGAAGACTAATTTCTTTTTTCTCCATATGGATGAGCAGTTGTCCCAGCATCATTTATTGAAAAATCTGTTCTCTCCCCACTAATTTGTGCTGTTAGCTGTAACCATTAATCAAGTTTCTCTATTTGTTTGACTTCTTGGTTCCATTTCATTGGTTTGTTTATTCCCTTTAGCAAGACCACACCTTCAACGTTATTACAGTATGCCTACTTTTGTTATCTGTATGGCAAAGTTCCTTATTTGTTGGTGTTCTTTTTTTTTTTTTGAGACAGAGTCTCACTCTGTTGCCCTGGCTAGAGTGAGTGCTGTGGCATCAGCCTAGCTCACAGCAACGTCAAACTCCTGGGCTCAAGTGATCCTACTGCCTCAGCCTCCCCAGTAGCTGGGACTACAGGCATGTGCCACCATGGCCAGCTAATTTTTTCTGTATATTTTTAGTTGTCCAGATAATTTCTTTCTATTTGTTTTAGTAGAGACGGGGTCTCGCTCTTGCTCAGGCTGGTCTCGAACTCCTGAGCTCAAACAATCCGCCCGCGTTGGCCTACCAGAGTGCTAGGATTATAGGCATGAGCCACCACGCCCGGCCTGTTGGTGTTCTTTAAGAAGGTTTTGACTGTTCTTGGCACACAATACTCATAAATTTTAGAATCAACTTACCTAGTTTTATAAAACATATGTGTTGGGATTTGGATTGGAATGGCATTGACTAGATAATTTTTAAAGAAAGCTTACATCTTTATAATATGATCCATGAACATAGTATACGTTCCTTTTGTTTACATCTTCTTTAATATCTTTCTATAAAATATTACAGTTTTCTGTGTAAGGATTTTTTACCTTTTGTAAGATTTATTCTTAGGTATTTTATGTTTCAAAGCTAATATAAATGGTATCTTTTAAAATTTACATTTTTAAAGTATTGTTTGCATGAATATTTTTATATAAATTGTGAGACTTTAAGGAAATTTTTTCTTAAGATATTCCATATTCACTTACCCATTGTGATTAGGGACGCTTTAGCATGAGGAGGGAAGGTTGGTAATTTTAGTTATTGTCTCTCCCCATACCCAGTAAAAACTGCATATGTACTTTTAATTTCAACCAGTGTACACACGTATTGATAATCTAGCAGTTGCTAGCATTACACAACATGTCCTGGAGCAGTGACAATGTTTTTTCTTTTCATTATTTTCTCTTTCTCTTCCTTTTTTTCTCCTTTTTGTTGGTTTCACCTTCTGTATCTTTTTTTTTCCTCTTGTTGCTATTTGCAGCCTGTATTAATAGATTATCATTAATTATTTTAAAGCATTCCTTGATTTGATGAATCATAAGCATTATCTGACCCTTCATTTCCTGCCTTTCTAATACTTCCTTCTGGGAACTCCATAGCAGGGGTTAGCAAACTTTTTCTGTAAGAGGCTGCAGAGTAAATATTTTAGGCTCTGTGGGCCATCTGGTCTTTGTTGCATCTCCACAGTTCACTGTTGTAGCAGGAGAGCAGCCATAAGCAACACATACATGAATGAGTATGGCTGTGTTCCAATAAACTTTATTTATGGACAGTAAAATTTGAATTTCATATGTAATTTTCATATGTCATGAAATATTGATTTTTTTTCCAACCATTTAAAAATGTAAAAAACATTCTTGGCTTCTGGGCCATACAAACAGAGGCGAGTGGGAAGGATTTGGCCCGTAACCATACATAGTTTGCCCAAGCCTACTCTGTAGCACCCTGTGTATACCTCTAACCTAAGACTTATTCCATGAACTTGTCATTGACTTATGTATTTTTAATGGCTTCTTTTTGACCCCCGTGATCATAAATTGAATCTTTGTAAAATTAAGATACAGGTTATGTTTTAATAATAGGCTTTCTTGCCAACTCAGTTGGAAAATGAATCAAGTTTAAGTTGATTTGAAATACTTAGAGTTTAGTAAGTAAATGAACTATATCAAATGTGCATAATACTGAAGACTGAATTTCTTTCAAACTCTACTTAGAATTGTGTTTCGGTAATTGGGGCAGCCCTTAGAGATGGTGTCGTTTAGCTTTCCTGTACCACCCCTGCTTTGTTCTAAGTGAGGAAGCTGGCATTTGGAAAGGTTAAGTAATTTCACTGGAGTCACAAAACGTGCAGAACTTGGCGTATAACCAGTTCAGTCCAGTACTATCCCTACTTTCACCACAATGCCTCTCCTGTGTCCTTGTAGATAAATTCGAGTGTCCCTAAACGATTAACCTTTGAGAAGTCAATGGTACAGTATTGGTATGGCATTTCCAGTATAATGTTCACGTAAATATTGCTTAGATATCTGATTTTTCCCACGTTAATTTCACACCCCTCTGGATGATGATCCTTCACAGCTGGATGGGGAGTCACTGTCACTGTTTGCCCACATGCTGCCTCACACAGGAGAGCACCTTGGGAATAGTTCCTTGTTAGACGTTACCAAACCGAACTGGGTCGTGAACTGGGCCCACGCACAACCGAAAGCCAGATACTGAAGCACTGGGTTTCTGTGAGAGAAAAATTTGTTGCAAAGCTGCTGGGAGGCCTTAGATCTATATCCCAGAGCTGGGGGCTGGGGAGGTTTTATAGCGGAGGGTAATAAGGTGCGATCTGATTGGATCTTGCAATGAGGTAATGCAGGTAGGCGTGACCGGATTGGATCATGCCATGGGGTTATGCCAAGGCACCGTCTGATTGGATCATGGATGTGATGTCCGCTTCTTAATTCGCTCCCCGTTTCTTGGGCCCAGCACTTAGGTTCCACCCGTGGTTGCACTCTTGGTTCATCCGGGCATGCTCAGGTTCCAAAACCTGCAACCTGGGGGTTCCTGGCAACTGAGAAACAACTCACCATTTTATTGCACAAAGTTGAAGCAGATTGGGCTGGTTCAGCGGTTACAAATACTTATTGGTATCACGCAAGTCAGAGACAGTTTGGTAGGTGCTAGAAGTAGGTCCCGTAAAATATCCGTGTTTCTTGCAGGAGTTTATAACACAGTGCAGAGTGGAAGCTACCTTACCCGTCAATGCAGATTTAGTAATGCTTTGCTACCTGGTAGTGTCTATCTCTTCTCTATTCCAAACAAGAAATTTCCTTCTCCTTTCCTGAATTTGTTTTTGACACGAACATTTGTAATTAGGAATGTTCTTTATGATGGATGGCATTTACAGGGTGCTTAGGCATAGTTCAAGTAATCTGCAGTGTATTTTGTATCATAAAGTTTTATGGACTGGCCTGGCAAGCAGTTCCTCTCAGCAGTATTGCTATTACTAAAATGTGTTAGGGACTTTTGAAATTGATTTATTAAGGATCCCTAGGAACAAAACCAGTTTGTTAAGTTGGGGACTCCTTGTGACCGTAATGAAAAAACTAAGCCCATTAATGAGTCAGTCGCTTGGACTCTTTCTGTTTCGTTGCTGCTCCTACAGAAGACCAGTTTCTGTGGCCCTGACTCATCTATGTAAAGAACACATCACTAATCATGGTCTGTTCACCTTTCTGTCAGCTCCTTCTGTTAGGCCACACGAGATCCTCAGTAACATGCGGGAAGGAGGACTGAGATGAAAGAAAACGTAATAATCTCGATTCTCTCCATTCCCGTGTAATCTGTCTTCTTCTTCTTCTTCTTTTTTTTTTTTTTGAGACAGTCTCTCTCTGTTGCCTGGGCTACAGTGCCCAGCATCAGCCTAGCTCACAGCAACATCAAACTCCTGGGCTCAAGTGATCCTCCTGCCTCAGCCTCCTGAGTAGCTGGGAGTACAATCATGTGCCACCACGCCCGGCTAATTTTTCTATTTTTTTCTGGAGACGAGCTCTTGCTCTTGCTCAGGCTGGTCTCGAACTCCTAGCCTCAAGTGATCCTCTCACCTCTGCCTCCCTAAGTGGGCCACTTTACTTGGTCTGTCTTATTCTAATGTGGCGAAAGGGGATACGTTCCTGTCTGGCTCTTCTGTACGACAATGTTTATGTCACTGCTTATAAAATCATCCTAAAATAGCACTAAAAATATTTCTTTTCCCTTTTTATTTGTACAGAAAATATTCTAAAAAAGTAAGAATTTTGATAAGGAAACATTTTGAAGGAGACATGTTTCCGTATCATTACCATTTGGGGCTTGTTTTAAATCTTAGTAGTTTCTTGGGTTGGGGTTATCGAAATACTGGATAAGCTGACAAAAATCAAAAAGGGCTTATGATTATTGGGCAAGTCAATTCTAGGTTGTGGTTATATTAAATGTCTAAATAAGGTCCTGTTTTATTATACCACCCTCTCTCTCTTTTTTTCTTTTCTTTTCCTTTTTCCTTTTCAAATCTCAGCTTACCCCATCTTCCCAGGTGGAAGGGATAATGGTTACAAAATGAGTATGAAATTTATTTCCCTCTACTTATCTGGCATGAACTGCTCCACATAAGTTGATGAATTACTGCTTCCAAGGCCGACGTAATAGTTTTTGTTTTGTTAAACAACTATAAATTTCACCTAATCTAGTATTAGTGTTAACAAGAAGAAAACCATAAATTAATATCTGTTACATTTCATTGCTTAAAAATAATTGTTAGTAGTAAACCTTCATTTTTGCAAACATAATTTGATCTCGTGTAATTGATAGAAGAAAATTCAGGGAATTTTGCAGGCTCTGTTTACAGCTGACTTTTTCAAAACCTGCCACACGTAATAATCCAAATGAATTCTGTTTATGTAATAAAGCAGACAGAATTTATAGTCAACACTCAAAATGAATTACTGACAGCTCCAGGGGCGGCATATTTTATTTTACATATTCTAACCCTGTTGCAAAATTTTTATTGAAGTGTTTTATGATAGACTGTGGTAGCAGTTTTGATTTGGTTGTCTGTTTGGAGAATCGCAGAGGACAAAACCTGTGGGACTTATTTGAAATTTCCTGTTCGGTTACTGAGAAGAAAGATAGGTAAGTAGAGAGAGTCAGATGCACGCTCAAATATACCTCCGCCATTACTACTGGCGCTTGCAGACCAAATGCAGCTATTATTTTAGGCACTGTGACTGCTCAGTTTTTCCAAACTGGGGAGGGAAAGGCATGCCATCATTTTTGTCCTTTCTCAACAGTTTTCCTTTAATAACAACCTGATTTATGGTTTTGAATCATTATTGCAGCACTTTGGAATGTTCCTTAGAACCCATCACTTTTACTAGACTTTCCTTCTGATAAAAACAAAAACAAGCTAGTTAGTTGCCCAGGCATCTCTGCTCATGGAATAGTCGTGGAAGCCCCTGTTTGTCATATTAGGAACGTCACCTGGGTTATGGCAAGGGTCAAGGGTCAATATCATGGCTAACTTGGGAGCTGTGAGCTCCTTCTTGGCCTGTGGTATGACATCTCTGAATGACTAATTAATTCCCATAACTGATTCATGCTAATTAATTCCCACAGCATTCCTATCAAAGTAAATACTATGACTGGGGCAATGTTAAAATTTCGAAGATGAATTCAAACTATAAGAACTGAGTTTATTGCTGAAATATTTCAGGTACACAAGCAGAAGGGAGGGTGCCCAGCCCTATTATCGGGCGGGTAACTCTCTGCTTGTAGGTTGTGCAGGGACTTTGGCAAAGGGGATGGGCTGAGGTTATGGGCCAGAAGATTTAGGTTAGAATTAAGAAGGAAGGCATTTCTTACACATGGAGAAATGAAAAAGCAAGTTACAAAGGTAGGTCATGAAATAACCCCGCCTGAGGATATATTTTGTTTTCTCTTTTTTTCTGGTAGACCGTGTGTTATCTGACCTGGAGTCGTCGACCCGTGATGAGACCGCATTGAGGCTTATAAAAAAAATCTCTGTTGCTTCCCTCTGTTTGTCCTTCCGTTGTTTCTTGTGGTCAGTGGCTGGCAGGCTGCTCACTCAGGGGAGGGTTAGCTGCAGTTTGAGTCCAAGGCCACGTGCTATAGCACCAGGGAGAGCCAACGCTGCAGATGAAGTCAAAAGACCGTCTGCTGGAAGATTATCTCTTTCTCTGGGGGGGTCAGTCGTTCGTTCAATTCACGCTCTGAACTGATTGGATGAGGTCCACCCACATTAGGGCACCTTTACTCAAGGTCCACCGATTTAAATGTTAATCTCATCCCCAAAACACCCTCATGGAAACATCCAGAATAGTGCTTGACCATGTATCTGGGCCCAGGCAAGTTGACACAATACAATTAACTGAACATCACAGACAATAATGTGAATACGGATGAACCACAGCCTGGCTCATTTCATTAGATGTATACAAAAGGCATGTTAATGCACATTTTTTTGCAAGCTTGCCTCTTTCTTTCTTTTTAAAACATGCACCTAAAAGGAACATTGGGAACAATTTGAATGGAAGCTCTTTGGCTCCAGGAAAGAAGGTAATTTTGCAGGAAGAAGTAAGTCAAGTGTGAGAAAGAGAGAGACCTAGGAGAATAAAATCTTTAACAAGCAGGTGTCTTATTTCATTGAACTTAGAGTCCTGGGTTTGTGTGATATGTCAATTCCATCTTGACAGTTTCTCTGCAGAGTGAGCTAATAAAAGACCAGTAGGAAATTTTTCTTAGTGGAGAGGGGAAAGAAAAAGCGGCTGCCTCTTTGGAAGAGGATTCTTTAAAAGCAGGAAAATGTTTAAAAGAGTAGCAGAAATGTCTATAAAAGTGAGATATTGGCAGCTAGAGAAGGGTTGGAGAAAATGTGCAAGATAATAGAAATTCCATATTTCACTGGATAAAAATCTCTAACCAGTGAACACCGATAAGGTGTTAAGTTTCATCTAGTAGTTTTAGAGGTTATTTATCGTCTGGGCTCTTAAAGATACACTGCAGAGTAATTTGCGTTATGCTTGGAGAATGTCGTAAACAGTTTCTGTCCCTTGTGGCTTTTCTTTTGCAAATCCTGGTTGTTTCTGGTGCCAAGAGCTGCTTGGGCACTTCAGAGAAAGCACTAGGTCTCTTGGCAATTAAGATCCTGCTGCGTAGTACCTGGTATTTCTTCAATCTCTGGGTGCCTCCTTGTCTGGAGTGAGCAGTATTGGTATTACTTACTGGGCTTTCACATAGAAGGAGAACTCCAGAAAAATATTTAATGTTTGTCCCTACCTGATAAGATATTAAGTGCCCAATCAGTTAAATGGACTCGTTGCTGGCATTCTAGGTCATATATGCCGAAACTAAAATTGTAAATGGTAACTTACCTCTTACGCAAGCAGTTACAAAGTAGGCAAATACAAAAAAGAAAAGAAAAAAAGAAACAAAAGTGGCCGTACATTTGTGAATGCTTTGGCAGTGCCATTGAATTAAACTGTATTTTCATGAAAGATCCTTGTAATGAATATTATGGTAACAGTGGTTCTTAATCTGAATTCGACAAATTCTGTTTCATCAAAAGATTAGTAAAACAGAAACAGTTTATAAACCCTCTAATTTGTCAGTCCTTCCTTTGCAGTGACAGAAGTTCATTAACGGCCTCCTGTGTGCCAGTTGTTCCAGTTGTTGGGGGTGTGGCTGTGGACGCAGGGACCTGGGTGGTCCCTAGTCCCCTGGCGTGGTAGACTGTAGACCAATGAACGCAAACTTGTACTGGTCAATGATGTTACCTCTATGAAGAGGAAAAGTGTGTGACTGTGGGAGGAACAGCAGTGTCTGGTGGCCCAGGGAACAGCGGTGGGGAGTGAGGACCGAGCCGAGGAAGTGTGGGCTGGGGAGGCTGGGGAGTGTTTCTGTGCGGAAGGAAGAGGATGGGCAAAGCCCATGATGCGCCTGTCTGAGGAGCAGATCTTAGAAATTCAGTGTAGAGAGCGAAGAGCGTAACAGTGGAGAGGTGGGGACCAAGTCACAGAGGACATGAAGCCAGGCGTCGCGGTCAGAGATTTGTTCGGCTACAACGTGGGAGGTGTTGAGTCGTGGGCCGACGGCGTTTGTCCTCCTGACCCCAGCTCGGATCTCTTGATCACGATGCGCCTGAACGGGCAGCCCTGATGGAGGCGGGTACCCACTGGTACCCCCAGACCAGTCTCCACGGGACACGTCCCTGAGAGATGACACCACATCACACCCCGGACGTGACTTGAGCAGGCACGAAATCCAGCGTTGGTGGTGTCTTCCCAAATTCTGAAAAAATGGTAGTCATCTTCTGCCTTTTATGAGGGGTTCTTTTTATAGCTTTCTAAAAAAGCTATGTGGCCATCTCTAAATGTCCTCTCAAGAAGTGTGTGTGTGTGTGTGTGTGTGTGTGTGTGTGTGTGTGTTTGTGTGTGTGTGTGTGTGTTTTCTTTTTCTGAAACTCAAGTTCACGATCCTTCCTTCAGTACGGTGTGGGCTTCTTCCCACAGAGGGGCATTAGTGGGATGTAACTTGGATTCTTAAAAAAGTGTGGTTGAATGTTTATAGAACATCGTAACTGAATAGAACCTTGAAAAACTGTCATGAGAAGGTGGTAAAAGATGCCGATCTTATGGCTCTTGTGGGTCTCCAGGTGTTTGTCTCTGCATGTTGAAAGCATGGCTCAGTGGGTACCGGGTCGTGGATAAAAGCTCCTCCACCTGACATTGCAGATTCTTCCCCCAAGTCACTTTCCTGCCATGGTGGTCACCTTTGGTGTTGTCGTCGGGCACAGGGCAGCTTGTGAGTTTTCTGACATTTAATGTGAGGATCTGTCCTTCAATTTGAAGAAAAAAGCCGTGATAATCATCAGGGCAAGGATTTGGTTTACAGGCGAGAGAGACTGTGCTTGCGTCTCACTCCTTTGATTTTGAGTCTTTGAAGAGAGGTGTTCTACAGAATAAAAATTCATGATTTTAAAAGTTCTGGTTAGAAGTTTCAGTGAATACATGAAAAGCAGTGCCTGTCCGCTTCCATGGGAACGAATTCTAAGGAATTGCAAGGCAACGTTTACTGTACCAGAGCTTAAGCAAATCGATGATTGGTTAAAATAAATCCATTGACTGGGAACTGTAAATTTGTTACACTTCGTTTTTATTTCATGGCAGTATTTATTGTAATAGGTTTATTGTATATTTAAAAATTCAGAGCTTTGAGAACTAAGTGTGGACTGAAGCACTTTTTCTTTTAAAATTAACATAATTCCTGAGAACTATTCCCTTTCTCTTTTTTAACCTGCAATGGTTTATGTACCTTTATAGCTTTGTAGATACGTTTTCTGTGGAGAGCAGTTCATTTAGATACTCTGTGGCCCATAAAAGATCACTTCAGAGTCTTGGACAGAAACATATTAAGGGAAAGTTATAGGACTTCTGGAACCTGGGGCTCGCAAGATATAAAGTTGAGAGCCATTTCTAGTGCTCTCTTGCTATGACTTTGACAATTTAAATTTTAGCATCATGCAGTGACTTTGTAGGGGGCTTATGTATTTTAGAAATTTTGACTTCAGTGTTAGCTTGGATTGCTTGCTTGTTAGAAGCAACCCTTAAGTGGAAAATCAATTTTTTTTCTCACGGTGGATATAGACATCACTTCTCTTAAGCCTAGGACCATTTGTCATTGTTTATAATTGTCATTCTTTTGTAATGAGATATGAAATGCATATCTAGGGTACAACTGTATATTTTCTGGGAACCTTCGTTAGATACTCATTTCATATTATCTCCATCATGCCTACAATTTAGATTACTGACTTATCTGTTTAGAAAAGCTTAGGAGAATCAGAGATTCTGGCGGAAAATCTCCCGTGTAAGATTGGGGTCTGAATGCTTGGGGATTTGAGCTGGCTCTGGCCCTAAGTTTTTCTCTATGAACTTGGGCAAGAGTTAATTAAGACCAAAAGCTCGTATCACCGTTAGGAGGATCAAAACGGATAAAGTAAATGAAAGGTCTTTGTAAAGCATAAGGTGGATACAAATTTTCATCTATTTATCCAGTTTCTCTTTTCTTTTGGTCTCAGTCACCTTAGCCACACAGAACAGTCAACTTAAAAAAGGCTGCAGCATTTAAAAATGATTACTACATTTTCTAACAATGTACAAGAGCACAAGAAGACAGTTTTTTTTGCCCCAAACATTTGTTCTTCCATGTGAGTATGCATGTATAAAATAAGGAAGGTGGTATTTCTAGTGATAAAATCGGATGAACGGATGAGTTGTTCTTTGATGCGGGTGTGGTAAGGGCAGGACATTGCTATGCAAGGTGAAGCTCAGCGTTCCGACCTGGTTTACCCGAGTCCCTCCCATGTTGGTTTTTCTCTCGGTCTCATGGTCATTCTTGGGTGTTGGGCGGATGTCGAGTGAGGTGCACATTCGTGGTTGAAGTAGCAGGTGCTGCCACTGGTCTCCGTTCTGTTGGCGGTTCTGCCAGAGCTTGTTGGAGGTTTCAATTTGGAAATTGTGGGAATGAATGTTATAAAATAACCGGAGGGTTACATAAATATATGTAATAATTTAGCATGTACCTATAACAACACAAGGGCTAATATTTATTAGTGGCTTAGTGTGTGCCAGGGATGGTTATATTTTATTTGTGTGTTTTTTCTTTAGTCTGTAGAACACCCCTGTAAACAAAATATTGTCAGCACGTCTTATGGATGAGGAAGGAGTCTAAGAGAAATTGAGTGAATTACCCCAAGTCATGCACCCAGCAGTGGCAGAACGTATACTGGAGCCTGGATCTGCCCCACGCCCTCGGCTTCCCTTTGTCATAACTCTGTGCCTTTACGTTTGGGTTAGAAAGGATGGCATCAAGCCTTTGAAGACCCTAAATAATGGTCCTTTATCAAAGGCTAAGTTAAGTACCACGTGCATCCCAGGCTGCCGGCTCTCCCTGTGCTGTGAGGTCAGAGTCGCAGTGTGCAACGGTGGGATTCTGGGGCAAGTGTCTTGCTCTCACCTTTGCTGGCTTTGCAAATTCTTTGGTGCCCTGGGAAGGCGTAGGCCCCTCAGGGATGTGGGTACCACCCAAGGTAGGTTTTTCTCAGGGCCTGGTTTCTGAGCACTTGTAGAATGTTGGCGTCCAGGGTCTGGTACTTCTTTTTCAAAAGATGTCTCAAGTACATTCCTTCCTTGTTCACAGTGCTGACACCCCTATTTGGGGCCCTATCTTGTATGTACTTGGATAACTGCAGCGGTCTCAGTTTCCCTGCTTTTAGAATCTTTTGTTTCCATTCAAACCTTTATACTATAGCCAGGTTCATTAGATGTAGAGATCTGCTGTTTATTCGGTGTCTGTGTTGACTTCCTGGGCCACCCATAGTTTTGTTCCTGTCACTCAACATTGTTTCCCAGTGCTGTGTGCTCTGGGCGAGCCTTGGTCTGGCTGCATACAGTGCAGTCGTCCCTCTGTATTCGTGAGGGCTTGGTTCCAGGACCCCCCCACAGATACCAAAATCTACAGATACTCAAGTTCATGGTATAAAATGGAATAGTATTTGCATAGAACCTATGCGCATCCTCCCGTATACTTTAAATCATCTCTAGATTAATTATAATGCCTAATACAATATAAATGCTGTGTACATAGTTGTTACACTGTATTGTTTAGGGAATAATGACAAGAAAAAAAAGTTTGCACTTGTTCAGTTCAGACGCTGTTGTTTTTCCCAAATAGTTTTGATCTTCGGTTGGTTGAACTTGGGGATACAGAGGGACGATTGTACTTTTCCCATTTCTCCTTCACTCCACCCTTCTCATTAGCATACGCCAGTTTCTTAGTCTGCAGATCCCTCCTTCTGTACCTGTGGAAACATTTTCTATACTTCAGGGCCTGGTTTTATTTTTCCAGCTGGAATACTCTTCTCTGGGCCCTCCAGCCTCATTGGTCTGTTTCTTCTTGGGCTTCCTGGATTATACGCTTTATAGTATCTTCTTTGCTGTTTGTAGGAAGTTTGTGAATAGGTTGTAAGACTTCAGGGCTTCGGAATCTTTAACCTCCTTGCTGCCCAGGTGCATGGTAGGTGTGAAGTCACTACTCGTTGGCAGATTTGATGTCTCGATTTCAGTGTTTACTTAAATATGGTGCTTAAAATTAAAAATATCGAAATAATACCTACCTACAGAAAACTCCTATGGTTTTAAACTCATCTGATACTTTGCTGCTGTGTTGAAGTGTTTTTTCCTCCCTTGTCTTGCCAGCAATCAAAGAGAAGTACACGGACTGGACAGAATTTCTCATACGTGATTTGACTGGTTCGAGGACAGCCCCTGCGAACTTGCTGGAAGGTGTATGTATTGTCATTATGTCATTATACATCTAACCTATCTCAGAAGCATCCCTGGAAGGTGTATGTATTGTTAAGTGTATCTCAGGAGCATCCCAGTTACGTGCGCTCAGACCTAACAGCACCTGTGCATATATCCTTCTGCAAATACGTGCCTGCTTATAGACACCTCTGGCAAATAGCCGACCTTGCTTTGTCCTGAGTCACTTAGGTGACTGATTCGAATGGCGTTGATGATGCTTTCCCTGTGATAAGGGGACAATTTTCTCCATGTGAATGCATTTTTAAATAACAATATGTTAGGATATCTTCCCACTATCCTATAAGTTTAAGTCTGTTTCCTATATTAGTGAATGTAAATAAAAATCTTGTAGAATAACTGTTTTGAACAGGTGACCACTAAGCATATATATGCACTAATATAGTCTCTTGGAGTATATTGATCAATGATTCCATTAAATATTCTACTTTACATGCATAACCCCAAGATTTGAACATACGTGTTGAATTAGCTTCCCTTGTTAAAAATCGAATTAGCTTCCCTTGTTAAAAACAAGAGGAGAAATGGTAGACCATATTTAAATGTAGTTAAGGCAATTTTAAGATGCTAAAGAAGAATTAGTTTAATCTGGTATCTTGATGGTTTGTTTGAAAGTAAATTTATGATGAAACATTTTAATATTTACTATATATATAATAGAACAGGAAAAGAAAGGGTACTGTATCGTAAATAATTGTTGAATTACCAAATCTGCTCTTTTAAGAGTGCCCCTTAAAAAGGGGAAATCTTAATGAATAACAAGGAATAAGGTTTGGACTTTGACAGTATCATATTCTCTTAATCTTAACTTTCCCTCTTCTCATAAACGATATTGGTACTTTAGAGCGTCATTGTCTAATACAGTCAAGCAGGTTCTGTTTTGCAAAGATTTTACCTAATGTATTTGTTATATATCTTAATAGCTTCTATTTTAATTGTTTGGCTAGCAAATCAAAATGAGGATGGCTCACCCTTTCAAAGGGACAAATTGTCTTACTATGTTAATTTTTCAAACGTATTTGCCCACAAGGCTGGCTGAACAAACACCCTTTTCATATGCTAACATATGCTAAGAAGGGGCAGTAATTATAATTCTCTAAACCAATTATCAGGTTAGGTGTAGAAATAACTTTACATAATAGTCCATTTAGCTGATCATTAATGTGTGTTAGACATGTCATCTACACACAGTCAAGCTTTACTCACATAATCAAAGCACGAGAGGGCCTTGGTTACTGGAGTCGTGGCCATGATCAGATGCACGAATGTTAAAGGATCATGGTATAAATTTATAACCCTGTGTTAGAAATATCTGTCTATTGGAAAAGTAGACATTTTGCTACCATACATTTTTCTAGCTCCAGGCAAATTTGGGTATGACTTTTCTTAAAAACATCCTAATTTCTGACAAATGCAATTTTGTCTGGGGAGGGTGATTTGTTTGGTGAGAATTTAGCACCAACTGTTATTTTCTGTTGTGATGTTGGTTGTTGGGTTGGGAATTGGGTATGTGGATGTGTGAGCGGGAGGCTGGAGGGGCGGGGGATGGCCGTGCCCGGGGTGGGGGTGGGGGGACGCCAGACTGTTTGCCAGCAGCTTGGATGATGGTGTGAAAAAGCATTATCTTCTGCTGTCATCTGTTTCCATGAGAACCTTAAAAGAAAGTTTAAAATAAGGAGTTTTGCTTCTGTTTAAACAGCCTCTGCGAGGGAAAGGCCCTATAGACCTCATTACAGTTGATTCCTTAATAGAACTTCAGGATTCTCAGAGCCCTTTTCAGTACTGGATAGTTAGTGTGATTGAAAATGTTGGAGGAAGATTACGCCTTCGCTATGTGGGATTGGAGGACACTGAATCCTATGACCAGTGGTTGTTTTACTTGGATTACAGACTTCGACCAGTTGGTTGGTGTCAAGAGAATAAATACAGAATGGACCCACCTTCAGGTAAGGGCCAAAGCTTTTGCTGCTGTATAGTGTTTTTTAAAAAAAAGATGGGATATTTTCCTGGATGTGTCTCTGGAAAATTTGTTAGCTCTGTGGTATCTTTTACATCTGACGATATGAATATTAAGCATTTTAACTTCAATACTTTCTATAGAGAATAAAACCAAAGACCTCAATTAGTCGTGTTCTCAAAAGAGAAAGTAATGTTGGAGGCCTCAGGGAAGTTGATCTAGTTCCTTTGGAATCACTGGTTCAGACAGGAAAGATAACAATACATTGAGAGGTGGGCATATTCTCCACTTTTTTCCTTAGGGATTTTGTTAGTCTTGTCAGTAAGCTCTAAAATCTCCTTTCATCCGGGTAGCCGTCTGTCTGTCTGTCTGTCTAGCCATCCATCCATCCATCTCTCTATCTATCCACTCTTCCACCCTTCCATCCATCCATCCATCTATCCATCCACTAATCCAACCATCCATCCATCCCCCTCTTCCATCCACCCACCCATCCATCTACCGACCCATTTTCCCATCCACCTATCCACCCAGTCACCCATCCAGCCGTTCTTCTTTCCGCCCATCCGTATTCATCCATCCACCCGTTTATCCATGCATCTGAATATCCAAACCACAATCCATTCTGACCAGGAAATAGCACCGAGAATATCATCATGATTTTTCCCTGGCACATCATAGATTTTTTTTTTTCTTCAAATGCACCGTCAAATGACTTTGCACAGGCTTAACCGGATAGAACAGTGCATTATGTTCTAACATACCTAACTAGTCAAAAATCTCACTGTTTACAAAATAACCATTCTTGAATGTTTACTATGTGCCAGGTGATTTTACATCTGGTATGTTATTTATTTTGATTCCAAAAAAGTGCTTCACGTTCAGTGTGAATTTCATCTCCCAGCAAAGAAAATCGAGCCTGGGGTTAGGCTACCTGTCCAAGGTCCCCCGCTTCAGGGCCGGGTGATGCAATTCAGATTTCCAGGTGCCGTGTCATCCCACCCCCTGCCCCTGCGGCCCCTCCTTACCAACCTTTTCATGGGAAACCCCAGAACAAAAACGTTGGATTCTTTAGGAGTCAAAAATGCCAAGGAAGAAATATGTTTCTTTTAGAAACTGCTGATCTTTATTCTGGTCAGTTTTTTAGGTATGTTTAGAATAAAGACTTGGCTCTTTGCTTTATTAAAATCACCAGCATATTTCCCTCCCATATGAGTTGCTGATGTTGGTCTCGGTATGTGAAGGGGAGGAGTTATCTTTCTTTTCTGTTACTGGCTCCGTATTGCAGGTGTTTGCATCTGTGTTAAATTTGACAGGCACACGGACGAGTAACGTGGTATTTTATTAGTATTATTGTTGTCAAAATTTTGCAAACCAGCCAAGATCTCCATTTATTTCCTGAGTGATAGACAAAGGGCCTGTCAGTGTTGCCAGAAGAGATCTAAGTGCAGGTTTGCCCTGGGATTCATAACCCAGCAGGAAAAATTTACTTTGTGTAGGAAGTTGTATGTATAAATCTCAGCTTAGTGTCTAATTGCTTTATAAATTTTAGGAGAAATATATACTTGCCAGTGTACAAAGCAAAGGATTACTAGTCGCCTCATAGGTTCTCTGTAATGTTTCTTTCCTGTGAAATTAGGGGACTTAGGATCAAAAGCAAGAATGGAGTATGTCTCTGTAGAAATTCAGGAAACATTTGCTATGAGCTCTCACCTTCTTTAGAAAATTTGGCATCTTTATAACACAAGAATAAATTGTGTTCACTTACCTTAGAATTTTCTGGATGTAAGTTGTCTGTTTCACTTAAGAGCCCATGGGGGTCCCTACAGATTTTGGAAAAGACACTCTCATCATCATGAACTTGACTTCCTCAATATTTAAATTGTCAGCAGGAAAGGTTATGTATGGGAAGAAGAAAATAAAAGGCGAAAAGACATTTAAACGTGACTTTGTGTTCCTCAAATACGGTAGTTACAAGATGAAAGCTGGGATCTGTTAACGTCCTTCCCCGGGGAGGAGAGGCTATTATTATCCACGTTTCACACACGGGAACAGAACCTGATACTTAGGATTTGTATAAATTAATTTCACGTCCCAGTGTGGCTTGTACAACTTACACGATAGCACCATTTCCTTACCCGAAATACAGGTGGGAATAACATTTCAGACCAGCCTGGAAAATATTAGGCCGGTTTTCTGCTTCCCAAACACCATTACATCATGCAAGGTGTTCAGCAGTAACCGACGGTGAGAAAGGAGGTTGGCGTCGAGGGAAGAGGAGAGCGAGGCCTTGTCAGCTTGTCCCTGCCCTCTGGGCCTCCTCTGCTTGCACCCCTCACTGATACTGCCACTGCGATCAGAAATAATCTTTCATTTTATTTGTTCTTTTTCGTTTTTTAAAGGTCGCAATGTTTCTCACCTGTTGAGTACAAATAGAGGTAATAGAAATCAGCTAGGAAGTTAGTCTTCAAAAGCTCTGGGGAAAGGTACTGGATTGTATACTCTCCACCTCCGAGCAGCATATAGTCATGGAGCCTTTGAATTTCGGGCAGGAATCAGAGAAATAGCCTTCTGGTGCCTGGGAGGGAGGGAGGAGTGAAAGAAGCCACTGGCCCTGCACAGCGGGGATAGTTACACATTTGCTGGGCTGCTGAGTGGCATAATGTGTATCAGGGATTGGCATTTTCTAGGGATGTGATCCGTGATTAGAGTATCGTGTTTACACTTTGGTTTCCCAAGATGTTTAAGTAGCCCCTTGAGGCCAGCGGTCATGTAAGAGGCCCCACCAACCCCCCATCTCTGGATGTGTAGGAAATAAGATAAACTTTGAGGAGAGGAAGACTTTTGAGGTTTTCTTTTTTTTTTTCTTCTTCTCTATTTATAGAATTTTTTCCCTTCAGAATCCTTTCAACCTTTTTTTTTTTTTTTTTAATTCTTGTATTAGGTAGTTCCTGGAGTCAGGAAGTTTCTGAATCTAACTTAAAATACTTCCTTCCTGAACTGTTTCTTTGCCCCAAAAAAGAGTTGTTGCTTTCTATATCAGTCTGTCCAGGTTGCCAAAACAAAATACCTACGTCTTAAACAATAGACGTTTATTTTCTCACAATTCTGGAAGCGAGAAGTCTGAGATCAAGGGGCCGGTGTGGTCGGGGTCTGGGGAGGGCGGCTTCCTGGTTTGCGGAGGGCCACCTTCTCACCGTGTCCTCATGTGGTAGACCGAGAGCCAGCTCTGGGGTCTCTTCTTGTAAAGACACTAATCCCATCTCGAGGGCCCCACCCACAGGACGGCATCTAATGCCAATCACCTCCTGAAGGCCCCAGCTCCAAATACCGTCCCACTGGGATTAGGGCTTCAACGTGAGGATTTGGGGCAGACACAGACATTCCAGCCATAGCACTTCTCAGTGTTTACTCTCTCTTAACAGCCATAGATTAGTCTTTCCTCTCTGGAAGGGATCTGGTGTAGCAGGAAGCAGAGGTGTTTTGGTAGGGGGGTGCATGAAAGAAGGGGTCACCCCGCAAGGCCTTTGTGTATTTATGATTATTTTACACTCTCCTGCTTCCTGTAGCACTTGTTATGAAACAACCCGCCGAACCCTCGCGTGGGGGAGATAGCCTCATTTTCTTGTAGACTCCTAGTTACAGATGGGTCAGAGTGCGTTTTAATTGCTTACGGCTTCCCCACAAACAGAAATGGGCACGATGCACTCTATTAAACAACCTGCAGCACAATCATTTTAAGGAAATGTTTTATGCTCTTTTAATGGCACTATTCATCATCCATAAACTTGCCAGCGCGGCCAGAGCGCCCGTGTCTCCCGCAGCGCACGTGGGGAGCCCTGCTCTCTGCGCGGCGTCTGTTAGGGGGTGGCAGTGCGGGTGGGTGAGCCCACAGAACTGCAGCCCATGTCAGGTCTTCAGAAAGAGGCATGCCTCGCCGTGGAGTTGGATTCCATCTGGGGATTTCATATCCTCAGGAAGAAGACAGAGAATCTTCATATTATAGGACAGGCAGAAACCACCTGGAACCTGGGCTTCTTGTGACATTTGTCTCTGGTGTGGAGGGAGAGGGACAGAATCGTGTGGTCAGAGGAGTCAGCGTCGCAGGGGGGACGTGGCGGGCACCCCTCCTTGGGCCAGCGTGCGGGGTCTGCGTGCCTCCTCGCTGGGTTCTGATAGTTTGGGTCTAACCCTGGCCCCTGTTGGATTTTCATTCCTACTAGTCTTGAGTGATTTTTTTTTTTGACTGCTCTTTTACCCTGGTCTCTGTCCCAGGGCCTCCCTCCCCCACTCCGAGACCCCCATAACGGGTCAAGGGTAAAAGCAGCCCCAGTGACAGAGAAAGAGCCGAGGGTGCTGCTTTTCATTTTTCTCGATTTTTGTATCTTCGGTGTTGTCTCTCGAAATCATCATCATTTTCCATGAGTTGGTCCTTTTCCTACCACGCCGAGGTGGGTCTCCCTCTCTGCCTACTTCCAGATTGCTGGAAAAGGGGGTTTGTTGGTGCTGCCCGGGACGTGCACCCTCTAGTTTGCTGGCTCTCCCCGGACCCTGCCCTGGTGTCCTCTGGGATTTGATCCCTGGAGTCCCCTGAGTGTCCTCCCCTCACTCAGGGGGGATGCCGGGAGTGCATCCCTGGGTGTCCCTCTCGCCCTCGCGGAGCAGTGTGCAGGGCTCTGTGAGCTGGTCCCTTTGCCTGCTTAGTGGGCCCCTGTGATAAGCAGTGTCTTCCTCAGCTCACCTGTGGGGGTCGTGCAGTCTCCGCAGAAGTGTGCTTTGAGGCCCTACTATGTGCCCCGAAATATGGCAGCTGCTGCTAAGAAGAATCACATTCTCTGTTGGTTCTGACTTAGAAATGCCAAGCTGGAAAAAAGAATCCCCCAGAGGTAGAAGAGTACACAGGAAGTGCTAGAAAGAATTATAGACAGTAGATACAGGGAGAGGCTATGTTGTCACGAACAAGCCTTTGTGTGTGTTTGTGCAACTGAACAATGATCCAGGCAGTGAGTGCGTTGATGACTAGGCTAGTTCTGGCAGCGTCTCAATGCCTGTTGTAATTATGTCCTGAAAAGATTGAATAAACTGCTAAAATGGGCTTACAGCTCAAGGTGAGTTCAAAAGCTGTGAGGATCAAAATGTATGGCTCCATGCTAAAAAGCAGACATGGAAGAAATTAAAAATATAGTCCCAAAGGTTTAATGTTGCCTTTTAACTGTGCTTAAATTCATATTCATATCCTAAGTGTCTGTCTGAAGTCGTCTGGGTTGATATAGTGAAGGTATAAACATATCTACTTCCAGCGAGTGCTTCTGCAAACCTATTTTGATAAGGCCTTAAATCTGTTGAGACCATGCCATAAAATTCTTCTGCAGTTTCAGCAGTAGGTAAAAACAGGGCTCAACTGTTTTTTTTTTTTTCTTTTAATTTTGCATTCCTTCTGTGTAACCTCCATCCATAAATCTCTCTTCCCGCACCGCCTAGGGAAAATATGGGCAGCATGTGGTGTGTTAAGCAAGATTTCAAGTGTAAATACTCAGCTTGGTTGGTAAATTTTAATTTACCTTTTAATAATTTTCTGACTTACAGGGACTATTTTTAGCACATGAGAGCTTAGAGATTTAGTGAAAAATATGTTGTAATAACGGCAAATGCCAGACAAGAGTCGTTTGTAGTTTAGGAATGTATCAGGTAATAAGTTCCTCATCAGCGGGTAGTGCTTCCTGGGTGATACGTGGAATTTTGGCCCACGGATGACTGAAGATTTTGCTGATGTGATTAATACCATTAAGTTACTTACAGAATGCCAACAAAATGCATACAAATATTCCCCGAAGAAGAGCCCTATTAAGTTGATTCTTCATTTCTGACAGCAGAATCCCAAGTTGCCATTTAATTTCAGAAAATCCTTTTAGCAGGTGGCCATTTATGGCGGGCAGGGTGTGAACTCTTACGGTGTCTGAGCATGCCGAGCTATTAGGAAGGACCGAGGAAAAAAATGCAAGAAAGAACCACCCAGCAGAACATCTGAGTCCTTAAACTCTCATGTGGTTTGCTGTTGCTACAGAAATCTATCCTTTGAAGATGGCCTCTGAATGGAAATGTGCTCTGGAAAAATCCCTTATTGACGCTGCGAAATTTCCTCTTCCAATGGAAGTGTTCAAGGTAAGAAGTTGATTCGTAGCAGTCGTCTACTCTTTTCAAGAATAAAATGCTTAAAAGGTTTTCTACATCAAACCCTTTCCCACTTTGAAAAGCTACCTTCTTGGCCGGCTTCCATTTTAAATGCTTAAGGTTTTATCTGTTCCATTTTGCTATTTTTTTTGTGTGTGGGATCTTCCTAAAGACCCATATTAGGAGATGCTGATTCAGTTTTTTTAGGTTTACTGTTTTTCTTCATAATGAATTAGTATAGAATTCTCAATTTTACCTGCTCACTTCCCACCCCAGAAATAAAAGAAAATATTGCAAGTCCGATTTTGCTGTTTGTTTGGTAAAAATGGTAGAAAATGATGCTTCTCGTGATGGTTCAATTTTCTCAATGGCTCAGGAAGGTTGTTCTGAGTACTAAGTACCAGGCCTTCCGCCAAGTGTCCTGTGGCGTGATGGGCTGTGGAACATATCCCCACCGAAGCGATCGCCAAGTTCTTGACGCTTCTAAAATTACGCTGCAAACTTATGTGAAATAGAATATTAAGTTGTGGGTAGGAACGATCCATTTGGGTCAGAGGAAATCATAGAACCAACCCTGCGTATTTGGAGTTGGAGTACGTGGGAGGCCGCTGCACCCCGTTGGTTTCCTTGGACAGCTCTCGGTGTGGTCGTGGTGGACGGATGTCAAGTTGCTTCTCAGCTCCGAGGAGGCACGTTTCTGCAGCGCAGCTGAAGTTTCATAGGGCAGGTGGTGACATTAGAATAGTGTTTGGGCACCGCACGCAGCAGGACTTTCAGGTTTTGGCTGGGGTGTGGGCTGCCTGGATTTTAGTGACAAGTAAGTCCTCACCCAGGCTGTTAAGTGCTCGCAGCAAATCACTGACCTTTTTCTCAGCACCTCCCCTGTTTGTAAAATTGGATGCAATTAAGACCACTTCTTCTCACAGAAACCAGGGGCGGCCACAGGTGCTCACTGCCAGTGTCCCAGCAGCCGGGAGGGGAGGAGAGGGCCGGGGCGTCGGCCCTCAGTGCGGGTCGGTGCCAGCCACGCCGCGGACCGGGCACCGTCTGTTCCAGCCTCTTCAGCGAGCACTGGGAGGGGGCGGCTGGTCTCACGGGGGGCTCAGGGAGAACATCGAGGGGCGCAGCTGCTTCCCAGTCACCTCCCCACGCTTATTTTATGAACTCTCGTCCACCCCAGTTTCAGGAGTATCTCACGTTCCCCGTTTCTGCCCCTCTGGAGGATTCCGCGGTGTTCATCGCGCTGGTTCTCAGCTTTCCTGCCGAAGGCTCGGGGTTTGGCTTTGCTGACCGTGTTACATGACTTCCTTCTTGTTCATCAGCTTTTTCGCTTCCATGCCTTTGTAGCTGCTGAGAGGGGGTTTGTATCTTTTTTTAAAAAAAATACCTCCTGCCTGTGGTTTTGGTTAGAATTCAGGAGGAGGTAACATTGATGTGGGTTTTGAGTCTGCCGTCCTCACCCGGCGCTGCCGTTTAGAAAAATCTCGTCGTGTGCACTCCAGGTGTGGTAAAGCTTCCAGCACGCCCAAGACCCACGGGGCCTGCTGGGGTTTTCCGGCTTCCCTGCGCTTCCCTGCGCCCCTCCTCTGTGTGCAGGGCCGCACCACGCCGGCCTCCCTTTTTGTTCCTCAAACGCCTGTCGTCCCAGTTTGGTTTTTTTTGTTAAATTCCTACCCGTCCTTCAATCTCAACTATAATTTCCCTAAAGGAATCCCTCCCCGGACCCCTGGCCTCTTCCCTGGCCCACATTCCCTACATAATATCCGTCCGTTTTTGCCTAACCTGAGGCTCCAGAAAGGCAAGGACTGTCTTTCTCATCCATTGTTGGGAACATCATTTCTTGACCATAGGAGTAGGAAGTAAATATCTATCAAATAAATGAACTAATTCTTGAATGGACGTAAGTCTTTAACTCCCTGAATTTAAAAATTTGGAGTTAATGTAGTGTATAGATTAATTGGCTGTGCAGACCTAGGATTTGGAACTATGAATACTAAGACTCAGAAGGTGTACACATTAGTAATCCTCATCTATTTGTAGTTAGAAGTTAACTAATTCATTAAACGTTGGTTAGCAGCTATTCTTTGCGAAAGGCTGTTCAGGTGCTGTTGACCTGGTTCCGGGGTTTAATAGTTTGTTTAAATTTTCCAAAATGCAGTTAGTTTTCTCCTGTGAGAAATCAGACTGTTATTTTGATCGAGTGCCTGAGAATTACCATCTTAGTCAATATTTTGTACATCATTAAGAGCTGCTTAATGCTTTAAGACAGATACAAGGCTGGGCATGTGGGTGAGGCACTTCATAAATAAAAGCTGGTTGCATTGAATATTAGGGGTTCTTAAAGCTCGTCAGATTCTTTTATAAATGTTTTCTCTTGTTTTAATTCGATGGAAGAGAAGCGGGCTGTTTCAACTGTATTTTGTATGGAGCGAATATTTATACATTTTAATTTTGAGGGCATAAGAACACTACTTTATTAGTGTTTCCTAAGTGTTGTAACAAATGACCATGGACTGGGTGACTTAAAACAACAGAAATTTATTCTCTATACTTCTGGAGGCTGGAATTTGGAGTCGAGGTGTTGGCAGGCCCACACTCCTGCTTAGGGTCCTTGCTTCTGAGGGTCGCCTGAGGTGGGTGGCCTTCCATGTCTTGTGGCAGCTTCACTCTGTTCTCTGGCTCCATCTGCACACGTCCCTCTCTGCTCTGTGTCTGTCCAGCTTTCCCTGCGCTTACAAGGGCGCCGGTCATTTGATTAGGGCCCCTGCCAGTCTTGTCAGCGCCTACCCTCACTCCATCGTGTTTATAAAACCCTATTTCCGAATGAGGCCACAGCCACAGCTTCTGGGTGCACATGAACTTGTCGGAGACGCTGTTTCACCCAGTGCAACCGCATTTCATGTATGTTCAGTAATTTAAGAATTAACGTACTAGAATTCTCTACCGAGTCCCTCTGCGTCCGCGGAAGTCATTAAGTTAGAGAAATTGCATGGGCACATGGGATAAGGACCAAGCTCTCTTAGCAGTTGCTTCATATATTAAAAAAAACAAGAGAGACTCTCAAGTTTTTAGTTCTAGCAAATGATATTCTCCTGCATGGTCCAAAAATAGAAATTTTACATGTGTGTGTGTATATGTATAAATAAAATATTTAAATATGTATAGAATTTTTTATATATAGATAACTTTTATATATATGTATGTATATATATATGTAGGTTTTTTTTTACTCTGTTACCACTGTTTGATCATCACTGTTTCCCAGCAGGCAGGCTTCTTTCTAGTCTCTTTCATTACAGTAAAGGAATATATGTTTGAATTCGGTGGTGAATCATCCGAGATGCATGTTGTTATGGAAAATTGCCATAGTGTTCAGCTGTTACGAGACAGAAGTCAAAGCTAAGCACGTTTAATGGCCGGAGATGACCAATATTTCCAAGCAGTTCTTTTTATTATTTTTACACGTTAGATGAAATGGGTGTTTGGGTGGAATGAATCTCATTACGCCGCGCGGTCCTCCGTTTGGGAGATGTGTTCACATCTCTGTGGTGGTGTCTGTCTGTGTCTGTGCACACGGCCTGATAGAGCTCATGAATACAAACAGAAACAGGGTAAAAACGAAGCTCATAATTGGTCTTTCTGCTGTTATTTACTCTGGATTTGAGAGATGGCTCTGAATAGCTTCTGGATACCACATTTTACTGGGAATTCTGACTTACCTTCTTTGGAAGATGCAGATAGTCTTCAGAATGGACACTCAGTTGAAAAGTAAATAGTTGATAAAATGGGTAAGAAAAACCTGAGTGACATTGAAAAACTCGTTTTATTGAAAAGTAAATAATGAATTTTTTTTCCCCTGAAAACCAGCCTCATTATTTAGAGGCCTGAAAGATTCACCAGAACTATCCATACACTGAAACTAATTTACTCTTCAGAAACAACAAGTGTGCAGCGGTAAGTGCACTGCCTGTCACGGTGGCCGTCACTGGATTTAATTTAGAGCACGTCTGTCTGCAGCACACAGCTGGGTCATTAGGCTTTCAGAACAAAAAGAAATCTGCTTTTTAAGAATCAACTTAAGATATCTTAAAAAATAATAAAACCCTTACTTGACATGGTCGCATTTTCTGATTTCGAAAGCCATCGTTTGATTAATTTGTGACACATCCCAGTGTCTGCTCAAGCGAAACGCCCCGGTTTCCACAGAAGCTTTTTATTTTTGCGTTTCATGAAGACCCGCCAGGATGTGTTTCTCTCACAGTTAGTTTCTGTCGTCCAGCAATGAACTTATTACAGGACTAATTCAGTCTTTTGGTCAACAATGGCTCTGCTGCCTCGGTTTCCACTTCACTAAATGTCTGGTAAGATATCATGGAAGGATTTGGGGTAACTTAGTAAATTTTAAAAATAGGGCCGAAGGAGACTGGAAGGCAAGAGTCTGTCGATAATTAATGTAAGGCTTCATGTGTCCGGAATTTACAAGCCTGCTGTGATAGTTACTTCTCATTCTCTGCCGTTCTTGTAGTCGGTCTTACCGCTTGTTTGCAGATGTTAAATTATGGAAGTTTCACTGACAACTCTTATATCCATCAAAAAGATCTACAAATAAGAAACAGCAGTTCCCAATTTGCCAGTGAATGGAAATAAAGTATTTTTTTCCTTAGAGGAATACAAAAATACAGCCCAGGGAAAAACAAATGCTCTCCAACCAAGTTCATTCATGACCACACCTCGTCGTGGCAAGGCAAGAACGTATTTGAAATGTCACTAAAATCTGCGATCGTGTTTTTATCCCTTAAAGAAGGGAAATTGAACATTTCTGTGTTCATTTAAAAAATGTTGAAAACGTCAGTGTTTGAGATTCCAAATACGCTCTTTAGAGATTTGCACTAAAGTGAAGGGAACTGAACTTGAGGCCCCCAAACCTTGGCATTCCCCCCGAAGCCTCTCTTGTTCTTGTTCCTCTCTGCTGGGGACCCCACGTCCGCTCCCAGGCTTGGTAATTGACTAGAAGGACTCGCAGGATGCAGAAGTTGTTATACTCACGGTTACAGTTGATCGCAGTGAAAGAATATAAAGTAAAATCCGCAGAGGGCAAAGGTGCAGGGAGTGAAATCTGGAAAACCAGGCAGAAGCTTCCAGAGGTGTCTCCTGGAAGAGTCGCCCAGGACACTGTTAATTCCTCCAGCAATGAATTACGACAACAGGTGCCAAATACTGTTCTACCAGGGCGGCTCCTGGGGACTCAGTACTCAGGGTTTATACTGGGGGCGGGTCACAGAGCCACCCTGTACCTGGCACATACCAAAATCCCAGACTCCCATTAGGAAACCAGGTGTTTCGTATAAACCCTGTTGTTTGTACTAAGGGTGTAGGTACAGTGGACCGCTCTTACATTTAGGAGATGTTTTATACTGGTGCAGGCTACTGCCCACCGGCCACATTCCCAGGTGCCAACCTCGGGCCCACCTCGCAGGCAGGGCCCTCAGCGAGTACGGCAGCCTCGGGCCTGCCAGGTGAGCTCCTCCGCAGGTCTCCATTCCGCCCGCCAGCAGGTCCCGTCGGCTCTCCACTCAGAGTACTCAGGCTGCTCGTGCACACTGAATGTGCCTCGTCCTGTGAGTTCTTCGGTGTTTTTTTTTTTTTTTTTATTAGCTTTGAATGGTGCACCTGTCAGTGTGAGTGTAGATTTAACCCTTAGGAGGGACTCTCTCCGGTGTTTCAGCAGGTGAGACCTGGGTCAGAGGGCAGAGCGATTAAGTGTGGCACACAGAGAGAAACTTTTCCTTCTCATTCCATCTGGCGCAGCCCAAGTGATGACAAAGACATGAGGATGGATTGTGAGGTTGCAGTTTCTATGGCGACCGGTCTCTTTTTCTCCTATTCAGCAGCGAAATGTAGCAACGCCAAAACACTCGTTGCCGAGCTTGGCCTTCAGGTGGGACCCTTAGACTCTCCCAGGATTTGCTTCAGGCCCCCCATGTAGAGACAGAGCTTGATTTCTTCAGCTGAATCGTCGAGCAGTAAATGTTTGGGACGCACAGTCGAAATCTCATTCTCATCCGGTTATACCCACATGGCTCTTTGAAAGAAAGGGTGTTTTGACAGTCGGTCGTTCTGTTATTGGACTGACGGCTGGTCCTCTGAGATGCCTCCGTCTTGTCGATTTCACTGGTGAGTTTTCTACCCAGTGGCGGGATCCAGGCTCTGTCCCTCGGGCCTCATCCGCGTCTGGGCCCAAAAGCACAGGTTCTGCAAGACGCCTGCGACGTTTCCTCCTCCTGCCGTTCTGGTCTCTTTGCAGGCTTGAAGAGGCTTGGTAAACAGACTCTCTTTGGGGTGGCAAATCCCAGAGAACTTCAGCCTGTGTATTGCCCACCCCCCGCCACCCACAGAACTGAGAGGCGGGGCTCGTCTGTGCCGGTTCTCCGTGCGTTCTGGGCTCTTGCACAGAACCACATCAATTCCACAGCCGGGAAAGGACCGTAGGGGCCTCGTTTTTATGAGTGTTGGAGAAAATCTTATAAGAGACGTACTAAAGAGGGCAACTTTGGTCAGACAATAAATGTAACCGTAAAAATCGCGAAGTCCGGATACACAGTTTGCCGTCGCAATAGCTTGATCACAGGGCCTGAACTCTGCTGCCTGCAGTCTGTTAGATAGCGACTTGCTTTTAATTCTGCACATTAAGAATTTAAGGATATAGTCAACTTCCAGTTATCTGCTCCAGGAGTTATCACTCCCCAATGTCTTCTGCTTACCACCTATAATTCTGGCTCTTGCCAGCTAACTACGGTTGCAGAGAAGGCGAGATAATATTAGCATGAACTTAATGTAATTGGTGTATGGGATTTGGGGGGCGGGATGCAGAAGGAATAAATCTCTTGTTTGTAATACTAGACACATTTCAAAGTGATTGTTGTGCCATGTTTTTTATTTTTTTCAGATTTTCCATTCCACTCTCCATTAATAAAAATAATTAAGAATAGATTATAATTCTTTCATCTGTGGAGGATTTTACTGTGGATTTAAACCACAGTGAAATTGTATGGAGGCAGGGTTTTTTTTATACCCCCTAAAAAGACACTGAGATCTTTTGCAGATTAGGTCATTCTTTTAACCTAATAGCGCCTTTCACGAACAAGCAGTTGGTTGCAAAGAGCGATGTCTCTGGTGAGGAAACCGGGTCTTCAGAGGTGTAAGATCTAATGAGAAGGGCTAATCCCACCCTGGGATTGAAGGGCCCTGAGCTGAGTCAATGCTGGAGACAGAGGTCAAGAGAGTCAGGTGGTGCTGAGGCCGTGACGCAGGAGGAGACCACATAGAGGAGTCTCCTTGACAAACCTGACTTCTCTCTTAACCGTATTGAAGTCGGTGGTTCTCAACTGGGTCCAGAAAGAGGGGTTTGTCCCTCAGGAGACATGTGGCAATGTCTGGGGACATTTTGATTGTCACACCTGGGGGTACTGTTGGCATTTGGTGGGTAGAGCCCAGAGATGCTGCTAAACATCCTACACTGCACAGCACAGCCCCACCCAACAAACAATAATCTGGCCCCAGAACATTTGTATCACCAAGGGTAGGCATCCCTGGTCCAGAGAATGCATCTTTTTCTCACCTGGAAACAGGTGGGTCCATTGAAGCCAAGGTCAGTGGTGATGTGAGGGAGGCTCTTGAGACGGGACCTGTCATTAGATTTGGGCCAGGCTGCCTGGCAGTGGGCACTTTCCAGTCTGGAATCTTCCCGCCAATAGCTTCCGAGCTCCCTATGTCCGGTGGCCACTGTGTTGATGTCTGGGAAGGGCAGAGCAGAAAGTCAGACGGCTTGGTGGGGAAGTTTTGCTCCTTACCAACTTTGTGTGCTTTCTCTGAGAGGTGTTATCCATACGAGTGGAGACAGCTCAGGGCCAGGTGTCCAGTTTCCAGGATAACAGCCGAGTCACTGCGTTTCGGGCTCTAGCAGAAGGGGCCGCCTCCGTGATTGCTATAAACCGTGTGGTTCAGGTTCAAGCATAGAATACTACCGTTCTATATTTTCTCATTACTGTTTTTTTTTTAACTTGATTTAAGGTACGACTGGTAGATAAAATTGCTGTTGACAGCTGTAAGTGAAAAAATGGAAATGGTTATTAGTGTTCCGCTTATAGATTTTTTTAATTACCTCTTTGTTATAAATATTTCACTGGCTAAATTTAAACAAGTTCAATGGGATTGAAATGTCATAGTACTATAGATTTAATAAATGCTGGCATCTTGATGTCTGCTTTTTGATGAAGCTAATATTACAAGAGTAATTTTCTAATGACTAGGTCATGGCTGAATCAAAAAGAGGAACAAGATGATCAATAGCCTTGGATTGTTTTTTTAGCAAGACATATCATGATAGGAATAAAGGACTTAAAGCATAGTTCATTATATACCAATTTGAATGTAATTAAAACCTTCCTTTGACTTCATTGAAGCCTGTTCTTAGAAATTATGCAAATTAATTGAGGCCTTGAAAAGAAGCACATGGAATATTTGAGTTCCCTTAGACCAAAGAACTGGCGTGTTGGAACTGAAAAAATTACACTGTGCAGTATTTTTGTATAAGTACAATACTCTAAAAGATTTGGTACTTAAAAAAATTGGGCAGGTTGAATTGCATGTCTGTTTTTTTGTCTGTTTGATTTCATATCAACATAAGCAAAAAGAAAGAACCAAAAAATTAAACATCCATGTTCAGATAGCTGCCAGAGGTAAGAGAATGTCGCGTAGCCTTTGATTGTGGAACTCGAGTTAAGAATTTGGTTTCTGCACAGGGATGATTTCACTGCTTTTCGTACATTAAAATTCTCACTAAGTACATTTTAATTTTGTTGTGTTAATTAATGTGAATACGTTCTCCCCTTTGCCACATTCTCTATAAATGTGAGATGTGTTTATCTAATGAAGCATGAGCTGTTTTCAGAGTCCTGATAGCAACATAGTGCACTGTAAGAGCATAAGCTGCGGTTCTTCAAGCTTCTGAAGTCAGTGTGGAGATGAGTCAAGTTCAAGTAGGCACGTGAGATACGAGTGTTTGCTTTTTCTGTCTCCCCTATCTCCTGGCCCTCCGTTAGTGATAATTCCTTCATCGTCTTTCGTGGATTAATATAGTCATTTGTACCCTGTGTCTTGTAAAGAACTTTAATATTCACCACGAAGTTTCTCACCCTGCCAGACGAGTTTGGATTGCTGCTCACTCACGGTGACTAGCATCAGGGCAGCTCCAGGGCAGGTGCGTTTCTCAGATGGCTACGTTTGATTCCTCCAGAGTCGGGTCCTGCCCTTTTCCAGGTGTGGCAGCCACTCGCAAGGCAAAGATTTCACGGGGGGTGGATGTTTAAAGCAGCAGGTGACCGTGGGTGCTTAGTGCGCCTGGGGCGGGCTCTGGGTTGTCAGAGCCTCCTGACCGCTGGTTCTTAGGTGGAAAACCTGAGACCACTTACACCAGAACTGTGTAAATCCAGGACACCAATACACTGGTTTGTCCAGACTGCTTTTTCCAGCTGAATGCTCTACTTCCTTTTTCTCACTGCTCAGTTATTTTCTCACTAGATTTCTAGCTTCTCAGTGGCGGAAACCACACCACGTGGCCTGCTTTCCTCCTCATTCAGGGCAGGGTTGAGCCTCACACATGGTCTTCGAAATAACAGGGACAGGTTGAGGTTGGCGTGGATTTCCCAGCCAGCCACGTGTGCTAGATGAACCGCATTGATCAGAGTAACCTGTCTTGGTTAACATTGACAACATTATGTGGAAATACGTATCGACGAGGGATAATTTATGAGGCACTGTGGGCATTTCGTTGCATATGTTTCTTAAATTTTGATCGATTAATATACAAACGTACTTAAGTAGTAAAGATGTTTGTTAATTTTTGGTAAAGACTGTGATTGGATATAATCATTTTGGGTGTCATTTTTAGGGTTAGAATGCTCTGAAATAACTTTTTTCATAAGCCATTGAAAAGTGTTGGACATTAACAGCAAAAATTGGAGGTTTTAAGTGAACGATCAGTATTACTTGCTAATAGCTTTCTTTGAAATAAAATTTTAGGAGCTTATAGGTTGTAGTGGTTTTGTCCATTTGTTTTTACTAATTATTGGTTAAAAATAAAAGATCCTTTTTGGTCTGTGTTTCCCAGTCTGTTGTATAATCTGGTGGCTGGATCTTGGACTCAGAGTCAGACTGCTTGCGTTGGAAACCTCACTCCTTTTATTAGCTTTGTATCTTTGCTTAGGTAACTTAACCTCTCTGTGTTTTAATTTCCCCACTGTAAGGTGGATAACTACCCCACAGTCTGTGTGGGAGGAGAGTGACATTTTCCCTTGCAGGCAGGGAAAATGCATGTGAGTATTCACAGTGTGTGAGTTACTATTTTTACTCCCTTGATAGTACAAGTACAATCCCTTTTCCAAAATGCATGGGACCAGAAGTGTTCCAGATTTCGGATTTCAGATTTTGGGATATTTGTATACCTACTGGTTGAAGGTGCCTACTATATACCTACTATATACTGGTATACCAGTATACCTACTGGTCGAACAGCTGAAAATCCAAAATCCAGAATATTCCAGTAAACATTGCCATTGTGCATCATGTGGGCACTCAAAAAGTTCTGGATTTTGGAGCATATTGGATTTGGGATTTTCAGATTCCGGATGCTCCATCTGCATCTACCAAACCGAGTTAGTCTCAGCACAGAGGTGTCGTGTCTCATGCGGAGAGAGCGAGAGGTGCATGGGCCCTGGAGGGAACAGCGCTGATGAAGCCCAAGTGGAGAAAGGACGTTGATGTCTACAGAATCCCTTTTACGATGCCATTCCACTGAAAATAAGGTTCCCCGAAGAGAGATTGCCACGGTCGCCTGTTAAGACAGTCCTCCAATAAAATGAGTGGCATTTTACTTTTGATCAATATAAAACTACTTAAGGGCAAAAATAAAAATGGGTCGTGATGAATGTGGACGGGAACAACATTGTTGGCATTTATTAACGGAGAATAGTTTTTCTGTAAGCAATTTAACCAGACTCTAGTAAAGTAAGTGAATGATATTTCCTGACGGTGACAGGCATATTTGTAAGTATACTGAGGATTTCATAATACGTCCTGATCACAGGAATAACATCGTTCTGGATCCAATAATTGCCAAGTGCGAACGATTCTCCAGAGCTTTGCAAAGGCCAGAATGTCTCTCTCAAATCGCAGTGAATTTTCCATTATTGCCCAGTAGATAATCGGTTCTGTGAATCATCTTTTAGAACCAGGAGCCCTGCCTGTCCTTCACGTTGAGAACGATTAGCTTGGGGTGTGTGTAAATGAATTCACACACTCAGACTGCATTAGCAGCCCAAAGTCCGCTTAACAGTAAGTGGTCCAGGTGATTGCATCTGCTTTCCGATGAGAGTGTCTGCATCTCCGCTCGTATGCTAATGCGGATGTGCACTTACACCCACGGAAGTCAGCGGATTTGTGTATTGGCTTATCTGGAAATTCACTGCTGTTGAATTCCTGAATTTTCATAAAACCTTATTTCTTAGGAGTGTCAAATGACTTCTGTTGCCTTTTAGATCATACTCAAATGCCTCCATCCCTCCGGTATTTAAGGGCCAAGCCTCCGTGAATAAATTTACTGTGCTGCTCTCCTGGAATCTTTCCTTTATCATCGAGTCACGTGATTTTCATATTCCAAGTGAAGATTCACTCCTATAAATCGTTTGTCTGCCGTGGTCTCATGGTGATACTTAGTTTTTATATGCTAGAAGTAAGAGAATTTGTTCTGAAATTTGGATCTTCTGTACCTGTTCTTGTTTCCTTCTCCCTTTGACAAATGTAGATTTTTATGTGTGTGTATTTCATGCAACATCTGGTAGCCCACTGTGGCATATGTGGATGTTCATTTTCACGGAAGAGCAGTGGCGGCCGTGTGAGCGCATGTGCTCCAGGAGAGAAGGCAGGGCTGTGTGCCGCCTGCAGGAAGCGGCTGCCGCGTAACCTGGAGACGTAGGTTGATGCAGAGGACACCGAAGTCATTAGCAATGAGCGTTTATAATGCAGTCCGCAGCCCCGAGTGGAAAAGGGTTATCTGAGGAGCAAATTGCTAAGGAGAGGCAGCCGCGGCCTGGTCTCTGCTAGACACCCGTGGACCCGGGAAGGCTGTTCGTGCCGTGCTCCTGGGCCACGGAGTTTCAGCACAGCTTCGGGTGCTGCGATCGAGAGGCCTTCCTTCCAGAAGGGCTTGGAGCCAAGGCTCAAGGATGGGTGTGGACTGGGTTAAGACTCTGCGTCAGTTGTCTGGGTCGAACTGAGAGCCTGGGGTGTAGAAAGGACCCCGAGTTGTGAGTCAACCCTACTTTGAAAGCCGGCTCTACTCAGAGAGCAAAGCTCAGGGTGGAAGTGTCCAGAGCAGAGAGCGGGCACAGAATCCGGAATCGAGGGAAGTGAGAGGACAGCCCTGGTGATGGGCACCACCAGGCAGGTGGCCCTTCCCCGTGACTGGGAGCCAGGTCTCAAGCGGGCCAGCCCGGTAGCTGCGGGTGTGCGAGGGAATGTCACAGCAGGGAAGGAGGCCCCTAGCAGAGGGAAGCGGACACTTCGAGACACCGTTGTGTTCATCTGGGCCCTTTTTTATAGTTACGGATGCGTCATGAGTGCCCAAGGGCATTTCTGTGTTGTCACACGGCATAATAACAACTGCTCCGGCTTGCTGAGTACATTCAAACTTCTGTTACATCATAATTTTAGAATAATTTCTGTTTTCAAAAGATGAAAAGGTTTTGTAATAGAGAAAGATATTTACGTGCAAAATCCGTGAATGTCACTCTGCCCCAACTGATTTGGGTCCTGGAGCATTGGGGTCTTGACAGGAACCTGAAGTTTGAATCTTTTTTGAATGTTTTAAAAAAAAATTATTTTTTATTGTTACATAATAGATGTACATATTTTTGGGATACACGTGATAGTTTAATACATTCATATAATTTGTAAAGATCAAATCGGTGTCATTGGGATAACCATCACTGTAAATATTTGTGTTTATGCCCAGAAACATTCAACTTAACTGTTCATCTTTCAATCAGATGTCAGCAAGGCAGTTCTGGTTTAGTTTGGTGGCTCAGCGCTTGTGTTTACGGCCCTGCCTTGGCATCACGCTTGGTGTGTGTTAATCCGCATTAACTTTTGACACGGTTGCTTTCCACTACTTTTCTCTCGTGGCCCACCTTCTGCCAGTGACCTTTAAAAATAAATGCTTTGTTTGCCACATAAACAATAAAAGTCCTCACCTGCACCTAAGAATATCTCTTTCTGCCTTCCCTTATGCAGGTAATTTCTGTAAAGTGTTGATTGTAAGTGCTTACGGGATTTTTAAGGGTTTGGAATGGGCCAGTTCCTTCGATTGGTTTTTGTTGTATTTGGCCACGTCCCTTCTTGTTCTGGTTGGGGCAGTGTTTGCGTCATCCACACTGAACACTTACTGTGTGTGCACGCGTGCTGAGACCTCTGCAGGCTGCTGTGTGTGGGGACCTGAGAAACGCAGGGGTCTTGCGGGTCCTAGAGGCGTTTACATTCTGTAAGTTTCTGCCAACACGGTGGAGAGTTTTCTAAGCAGCTCCTCCTCCGTGGTCTGCCGTGGCGCGTGGACGGCGGGGCTGGCAGAGCCGGCACAGCCTGACTGCGCTCTGTGCAAGCCTCAGGGCAGGATCCAGAGTGGCACCATTGAGTTAATTAAAAATCCACTTTAGGTTTGTAGTTAAAAAGAAAGTAATAGGCCCCCAGATACCTTTTTGTGCTTCACACCCAATGGATGTGTTTGCAAAGTGCAGGATTTATTTGCAGCTATCATTTCCTCAGGGACAGACCGCAAGTACATTTACTCATCCACTGCTGTTGATCCAGACTGAGTTATGAGGTGACTCCATCTCAGCAAGATAAATTCTGGTGTGCAGAGTGCAGCCAGCCTCATCTACTGCTGGGTAGCTGAAGTGGGTATTGAAATTTGTTTTCTCGAGGAGGCAAGGAAGCCCATCTGCGTGCATAAGGTTGCTGTGAGCAGGTTGCAAAACTGCCAGACCTATTAAAAGAGGAGTGTTGCTCATCACTATTGAATAGGAGTCAGGTTCTGATTGTCTGCAGGATGGTTTCGGATTCTTGGGTGCGCACTTCTCCAAGATTATTGGTTCACTACCAGTAATGGGTGAGCTGTATGCACTTAGACGCAGGACGTGGGGGCGACTGTCACCCAGAGGGTCCGTATGGAAGCCCCGTGATGTAACTCCAGCAGCAAGAGGCCACGTTTTCTGAAGACACACCGCTGTGTTCAGGATGACTGGTTGCCTCCATCACCCCACCGGCCTCTGTTGATAGCACCTGGGAAGATCAAAGCCACGTGATGTGAATTTCGTTGCTCAGTGTAAATTTAAGCATGGCCACGTAGGCTGCCTGCCTCTCCCTTACAAAAGCAATTTAGCCTGCAGAAAATAATTAAATCCCCAGTATCTTGCAAGAATTAGGCATTCGAAGCTGGGAGGGTTAATTATTTTCATCCGATTTCGGTTGCCCAATGAAATGCTCAAGGGTAACCTCCAGACGGTTCCCGAGTTAACTCCCAATGCTGCTGCTTTCAGTATGTTTCTCTTTCTGCCCACAGGATCATGCAGATTTGCGAAGCCATTTCTTCACAGTTGGGATGAAGCTGGAAACTGTGAACATGAGCGAGCCTTTTCACATCTGTCCTGCATCAGTGACCAAGGTGGGTTCTCCTCCCTGCTCTGGCCCCCAGCGTGGATCGAATTAAGTCTTTCAACTCCAAGCCAACCCGATGAAATATACTCACCCAGGGTATCAGCAATGCCCGGTGAACCAGAGGCGGATTGCGTCTCTCCAGCCCAGCTCTGCTTTAAGCTCTGTTTATTACGGGTAGCACAGGGCGGGTCTAATCAGATGCATCCTCTGATATCGCAGAGGGGCGTTTTTCCTTGTCTTCTGATAGTCGTCCACCGACCAGGTACGTGTTGTAATCATTATAAGAGTAGGTTTTTTATCCTGCACGGGTCGTAGCGAATATGATCTTCTTATATTTAGAAAATATGTGAAAATAGTGAAAAGCAAGTTCTCACCTCCCACGTGTCTGTCCTTTTTCTCATCTGCCTTCATTGACTGAAGACAGACTCATGCTTCTAACATTCGCAGATTCCAAATGAAATTACCTTTTCGTATAAAGGCATTTTTATGATGATCTGATAATCTTTTAAGATTTTAATGTCCCTTCCCCACAAAAGACATGTCAATGATATAACCTATGGTAAAATCTAAATTGCCTGTTTCTACCTTAAGTCACCGCTTATAAACGGTGGGAGAAACTGAGCATTCTTAGCCAACATGTGTCTTGGTTTAAGGGCCTTTTGTGTATTTCAGTGGGAGAATTTAATTTAAGACCCAAAAGTCAATTTTATTTTAATTCCTTTTTCTTAAGGGAACTGGATTTGTTGATGCAGTCATTAGTGTTTTACGGTTATCTGAGTCGAGATTTTTAAAAATTAATGATTTGGTGAAATTGGAGAAATTTAGTGATGATAGTGTATCGAAGAATATGGAAAGTGATTATAAAAATGAAATGCTTTTTTTCTTTTCTAAATGTTTGTTTCTTTGGTGAACATAAATTACTTTTATAACTATTAAACTTATTTAAAGGGTAACTTTAAATATTTAAGGTAATTAAAGTATTGACTCACGCTTCGTTTGATCATCTTGAGGTTAAACTCATGCATGTCCATTCCTTGCCATCCATTAAAAACTATTTATTTAAAATGGCCTCTGAGGTTCTTTGCTGTGTCTTCTGGTAGTTGTTGGAAGGTTTTCCAACACTGAAGCCTTTCACCTTGCTGAATCCTGGCCAGAATTTCCCTTTGTTCCCTCGGTCCTTCGCGTTTTTATACCTTTAAATAATTGCCGTAGGTAACGATAGAATGTGACATACAGATCAAAATATATCTAGTTGGATAGACGTCCAGTATTTGATCTTTACAGCAAATAATTTTCTCTAAATTGGCCTTATTGCGGGGGGGGGAGAGAGAGTAGGTATTTTTACTGACTTTATTAGTGTTTTTCTTTTCATTTTACTTTTCCTTACCCCTCTACCAGTGGTAAAATACTTAAGTCATGTAGTCTCTGCACCCCCTCCCCCGCCCCCTTACAACCCTGTGTCGCTGCTGCGTGGGCTGGGGCGCCTGCTTCTGTCCCTTAGGACCTGGGCAGGCTCCGCCTCTGGTGCAAAGCTCGTCTTCGTGTCATGAGGTATCAGAACATTCTTAGTGTAGGAG
>RJWJ010005407.1:0-68441 GCA_004363605.1 Indri indri
CTTGTCTCTCCTCTGGTGTTTCAGCATGACCAGCCCACAAAGCCAGCCATGTAGGAGCCCGCCTCGACTTCCCTCCCCCTCACCCCCACACCCAGTGCTCACACTGGAACCTGGTCACCACCTCCGCCCCTGAAATGACTCCTGAACCCATCCCGACCCAAGCTCCGCACCCTCTGGCACTCTCGCCGTAGCCTCCCTGTGGCCTGAGCGTCCTGCTCCGCCTGCTCCCTGCCCGCCCCAAAGCCACTTTCTACTCTGACCTTTCTGTGCCGTGGTCTCTCTGACCACGTCACGCCTCTGTTCAGGATGAAATCCAAAGTCCTCTGCTTGGCATTCAAGCCCCTCGTGTCACCTTCCCTCCTCGAGCTCCACATCCCGCCCCCGACATGTCTCTCGCTTCCCTGCACATGTTGTGCCCAAGCCTGGATTGCCCTGCTTTCTGCCCCACGGAACCTTGATGGACTCCTAACCTTCAGAACAGCTGTCACCTCCTCCAGGGAGTTGTCCTACCCCACCCCAAGCTGGAAGAGTCCCTCCTCGCTGGGTGCACCCCTAGCGAGGACAGGTGCACTCTGGCCGGCTAGTTTTTCTGAGAACGGCTGGTTTTTCTGAGAATACTCCTTATCTTCTTGGGCTGTCATTCCAGTGCCAGGCACAGGGCTTAGCCCAGAGCACATCCTGTCACTCATCTCTGTCCTCACTGTGTGCCCCTAGTACATCCTAAGCGCTCAGCAATCATTTATGGATTGAACTGCTCAAGGATGCACAGCTAGGAAGTCTCCTTGTCAATTCGAACCCATGTTCATCTGTATTCAAAGCCTGTGCTTCTAACCCTGAGTCCGTTTGGGGGCTATAACAAAATACCATCCATTGGGTGGCTTACAAACAACAGAAATTTATTTCTCACTGTTCTGGAGGATAGGAAGTCCAAGATCAAGCTGCTGGCAGATTCTGTTCTGGTGAGGGCCCATTTCTTGGTTCATAGATGGTGGCTTCTCTCTGTGTCTTAACCCCCAAAAGGCCCTACCTTCTAATCCCATCCCCTTGCAGGCTAGGATTTCAGCATAGGAGTTTGGGGGAGACACACACATTCAGACCCGATGCAGCCGCCAGATGGTCTGTTGTAGTGGTTAAGCACAGAGCACCTAGAACCTAGACCACATCGGTTCAAATCACAACCCTGGCAGTTACAAGCTGTGTGACCTTGGATAAGCCACTTCATCTCTCCAGGCCTCTGCTCCCGCATCTGTGAAACGAGGAGGATGGCATCTACCTGCCGGGCACTGTGAGGATGGACCGGGCCAACACCTGGGAAGTGTGGAGAGTGGTTCCGGCACGTGGGAAGTTGGGGATGCACGTTTTCCCTTTCCCTGCGTTCCATTTGCTCGGACTCCGAATGCTACGCAGACCTCAGGTCTTCTTGTACTTTCCCATTTAACCCATCTTTTCTTGAAGTCACCTCTGGGTGGGGCCTCCTGCTGCCTGGCTGCCCCTCCCTCCAATCAGCGGCCTGGCCATGCCTTCTCTCCTGTCCCCAGGGTGGGTGGTGGAGAAGGAACAAAGGCTGCCTGCCTGCCAGAGTCATTAGTGAGTGCCTGAGCCACCCACAAGATGAGTCAACCCAGGGCACTTGGGTGCCTGCCAGTGCCCTGCTGTGCCAACTCCCACGGGCTGAGGACCCACCCTCAGACTTCCAGGGGGGTCTTTTGGCATGACATGAGCCTCCTCCTGTGGCTGACCCTGCAGCTCCCTGGAGCTAGTGAGCACAGGGGTTCTCCCCACCCATAAATATCAAGATAGGTTCGGGAACCCAAGGAAATAGCATAACCAAATGACGATACATGTCACCCAGGGATAGGTGCCCATGTATACATAGCGACAGAAACTGGCATGCACAGTATTGGTCCCCCTCCCTGGGGCGGCATCTGTCCCAGGAGCATACTCACAACCTCGTGGAGATCATGCCCCTTGGGGGTACACACTGCATACTTCTGTGCATGTCTGTGTACTTTGGTAGCTGAGGGTGCACATCTATGGCTGGGGTTCTTCTCTAGGCCATTCTTGCCTTCATATCTGCATTCTGTCGCTCGTTCCTGGGTATAGGGATGGTGCCCAGGGGACAGCAAGGGGGCTGCCTAATGCCTCCCTGTCCACAGAGGCCTGGGCTGGCAAAAGGGGGTGGCAGAGGGCAGGGAGCAGAGGGGCCGTTCTGCCCCTGGGGATTCCTGGCTGGGTCCCAGGAGCCACGTCTCTCCCGAACAAGGCTCTGGAGCCTGGAGAGTTTTCCATGAGCATGTGTCCTGTGACAGAGGCCAGGAGGCAGGGACCCTCAGGGAGAGTCCCCACTCTCTGCGCCCTGAGGTGCATGTTGCGCCCCGGACCGCCTCTGCTGGAGCCCGATAGACAGTCGCAGGGTCAGCACAGTGTGTGTGCACGTGCGTGTGTGTGTGTGTGAAAGAGAGAGAGTGTGTCGGGGGGGCTATATGACAGAGGAGGGGAAGGAGAAAAGGACAGGAATACAGGAGGGAGAGAGGCGAAGGGCCAAAGAGAAATGCGAAAGCAAGGGCGAGGGGACAGGCTCCGACAGCAACGGCAGGAAGGCTGCTGGTGGGCTGGGCTGGGCTGGGCTGCAGCCTGGGCTGCTGGAAGGTGGCTGGTGGGGTCCTGACGCTCCGCACACCCTGGAGCCACATCTCTGCCCCAAGGCGGGACTTATTCAAGAGGAGGAGGCCACACCTCCTCCTCGCTCCCCTCTGTGACTCTAAATTTCTCTCCCAGTCACTTCCTTTCCCAAAGGCTCGGGTGTGAAGACCACATGCCAGGAATGACTCCCAGAAGTCCAGAATGGCCAAGGACAGGGTTTCCCAAGAGTCCCTGGACAAGGGTGTGACCTTCACAGCCTCCAGCTCCTGGGCTAGTGGGAAGAAAGCGAGGAGGAGGCTGGAATCACTGCCATTTCGTGGACCCCTAACCCTAACTCTGGGCCCTCCCCACCATATCTCGCTGAGCCTCCCAACCCTGCAGGGAAGGAGGCGCTGTCCCCACAACACAGAGGAGGAAACGAAGGCCCAGCATGGTAAAGCGGCCGCCTCCAGAGCTGGGGCGGGGCGGAGTGGGCGCCCACGGTGCCAGGACAGGGCGAGATCTGGGGGCCAGGCAGAGAAGGGGCCCCTCATGGGAGCTGGTTGCCCCCCAGCAACCCCGGGTCACTGTTATTATCCAGGTTTAGTGGAAAGAGCAATGGCTCGGGTTTGAAACTCCCTGGGTTTGGATCCTAGTTCCACATCTGACTTGCTGTGTAACGTTGGACAAGCTGCTCACTTCCCCCTCTGAGCCTCAGTTTGCACATGTGTGAAGTGGGGTTAGTAACCCTCCTCTACCTCACTGGGCTGCTGTGAGGACTAAATGCAAGATCCAAGAGGTGAAAGGGCTTTGTAAACCGTAAAGAACTGTGTACCAATAGGTGTCCGTGTGCTTACAGGGGGACGAGTGCTAGCTACAGCAGCATCTCGAGCAATGACTAGAGGGACCACGTACTGGGCTGGGTGTGTCGCTGAGCACTCTGCGTTTAATCCTCATCACAACCCTCTGAGTAGGGACCGTCATTGCCCGTTGCACAGATGAAGAAACTGGCATGAAGGAACTGCCCAGGGTCTCACGTCCTGTAAGTGGCAGAACCAGGATTCAAACCCAGGACTGTCCGACTGCAACGCTGGTGCTCTGGGCTGCCAGGTGGGGTCACCCGGGGAGCCTGACAGGAAGCGTTCCTGGAAGAGGATTTGCAGGGTCAGGGGACAGAGGGGCAGGGGGGAGACACACAAAGGAAGCCTCCTGCTGGCCCAGCCTCTCCTCCCCTCATTTGATGACCAATCAGTCCTGTTTCGTTGGCCAAGTTAGGTCCTTTAACGAGCCAAGTGCATTAGAGGAAGTCGACGGTTACATAAGGGGAGACTGGCCAGTGCCCTTTCCTGCCTCCAGAGAGGCCGCTGGAGTGGCTGTCCCAGGACGCCGATCTCCAGGGAGTTGTCTGGGATATTTCGCTGCTGCCTCTTCCCCTCTGGGCCCTCCTGTCCTCACCCCTTCTCATCCTTCCCGCCACACCTCACCTTCATACACTCCTCTCAGCTGCTCATTCACAGCCGGATCCAGGGACTAAGAACGGCTCAGCACAGGAGCCTTCCGGAGTGCCCTGCCTGGCTCTGGATACCAAGCCTAAAACCTCCTTGCTCCACGATAAAGCAACTACTGGACTCCTACTGCTTGCTAGGCACATTCATATCCAGCCACATCCAAGCTATGTGACCTTGGGCAAGTTCCTTAACGTCCCCTCCATACCTCAGTCTTCTCATCCGTAAAATGAGAATAATGAGTTAATTTTTGTAAAGGGTTTAGAAGAGCATGTGACCATGTGGTAAGCACTATTTTGAGCACTGATTAACTGAAATGAAGTTTGAAATCTCTGTAACACCTTTGCAAGGTAAGGATTAACAGCTCCATCCCACTGTTTGGTGATTAGGGTTCAGAGAGACTTGCTTTTATTGAGTATTTATCATGTGCCAGGCCCAGTGCTTGATATTTTATGCACATTATCCCATTTAATCCCCACAGCTTTGTGAGTTGTCAGCAGCCCCCAAACCCTGTGGCTGAATATCTCCTACCCTGGCTGACACCTGGCCGTTTACTTCCTGTCTCCCCAACCTGTTCGTAAACACCGGGGGATCAGAGACCTGTATTTTGTTCACCACTGTATTTCAGCTCTTGGCACAGAATAAGTGCTCAATAAATATGTTTCAAGAAGGAATAAAAATATCCCCAGTTTATAAATGTGGAAACTGAAGTTTAGAGAAATGAAGTGATTTGCCCAAGTGGCAGAACTGAGATTTGAACCTATGTCTGACCAGCTTGAAAGCCTTGTCATGGTGCTAGTTCTACCCATGTGGAGCCCCATTTGTGGAGAGGAAGAAGAGATCTCTGCTGGGGTGCAGAGTGGAGCGGTGGGTTGTAGATATCCGGAGCAGCAAGTGGCTGGGGGCAAAGACCCCCACAGACTCCTTCATTGAGAGCCCTGGGTTCCTCCTGCCTAGCTGTGTCTCCCCTCGGGCCCTGGCCATTCCGGGCAGGGGAACAGTGCTCCCTCATCAGGTCGTGCATCAAGAAGGGAGGCCAGCTGAGCTCCAGAAAGTCCAGACGCAGACGCTGCTACACTCGGCCTGTAGCATGGAGGAGGGCGGGGCAGCCCTTGGACTGTCAGAGCCATGCACATGCACATGGCACTATCCAGTTCATAAGGCCATGTGCAGGGTCTGCATTCCATTTTCCATCCCACTGTTGCAAATCATGTGCTACCACTCAGGGTTCCGTGTTCAACATATTGCGCTTCAAGCCCAAATGCTATGTTTGTGGCAAACACCCCCCACCATACCTCCCTCTTCTCCTTCCAGGTTCCTCTGTGGTCAGGTGGGAGGAGGTGGAGTCCCCTGAGTCCAGGCAGAGGAGCTGATGTAGGCGCCCCTGCCCTCTAAGCTGGCCGGTGCAGCCTGCCGTCTGGCACAACGTGCCCACCTGGCTGTGGTGCTGAGTGCTGAGATTCGGTACCCGGTCAAGGCGGTCACCCCACCCCGCTGCAAGCTAGTGTGCTCTGTCAGCATTGGGAGCAAGGGGCTAGACGACATGGTGGTCTCCAGCCAGAGCCTGCGGGACCTGCATGCAGACAGCTCTGCCAGCTCCCACTGTGTGAACCCCACGCTCTTCTGCATGGCGCTGGTGCACGCTATTTGGAGCCAGCCCTGTGGGATGAGGCGTCTAGAACCAGCGTGGGGCCTACATTGGAGCCTGGCGCCGAAAGCTCAGACCCCTGCGACCAGTCAGTGACCACCTGTGAAAGAAGCACCGCCTGGGCAAGGCCAGCAGCTTCCACCACTCATGGTCAATTAAGGAAGAGAAAGAGCAAGATGCGCCACATTTGCCCTGCTCAGGCACCCAGACCACACACGCTGCTGAGCTCCTTTGCCTCTGGCTGGAATTATGTCAACCACGTGCAGCTCCCAGCTGGGTGTACAGATCAGAAGCTCAAAGGGGCAGCTATATGTCTTTGATTAATAAAAAATGGGAGATAAATTAATAATGACTTAAAACACGCAATTTGGGATCAAAACCTCCCAAAGCATGGGAGAAATAATAAAAAGGGGAGTTCCTGACAGCGAAAAGTTTGGGAGCAAATGCTGTCCTCAGAGGTCGGTCGTGGGCAGGCACTGCTGGGGAGGGCCACCAGGGAGAGGAGAGAGAAGGAAGGAGGGGACTGGGTCTCACACCCCTCCCGTGCCAGGGCCTGTGCTTGGGGCTTGCACCCCATGCTCACACAGCCCCAGGAGACACCGCTGCCATCTCCATTCCACAGATGGGCAAACCGAAGCTCACGGAGGCCAAGTTACTTGCCATGGGTCACAGAATCAGTGAGAGTTGAGCCTAGGTCTGCTTCATTTAAAAAGGAAAACAAAGTATCTACTATAGCAAGTCATTCTGGTTTATGAGGAAAAGGAGGACAGCAGAGGGAACAGCATATCAGCTGAGAGCCCAGGCGCGACCTACACTATTTACTGCCCTGTCTCCCACACCTAGAGCAGGGCCTGGCACTCGGCAGGTGCTCACGAGGAGCCTCCAAAGAACGCCTGGAAGGCCCGGGGGCGCACAGGGAGCACCTAGTCTGACGTGGGAGAGAGGCGGCGAATGTTTTAAGCCCCTAGTTCCTGAAGAGCATTGAACAAGCACATGTGATGTATTTTTAAAAAATCTTTAATTATGGAACTATTTCAAACACAGAAAAAGATAGAAAATAATAAAACAGACATCGGGGAACCCATTACCCAGATTTACCAAATATTCATATTTTGCCATGCTCATTTCAAACATTTTTGTAATAAAATACAACTACAGAAATGGCTAAAAGCCCCTCCACCCCATCTCATCCCCTTCCATCTGTCACCATAGGTCACCACTGTCCTTGAAGTTGGTGTATCTCCTGAGCACTGGGCATTATTCTGGGTTTTTGTAAATTCCGAGTATAGCGATCTCACCGTCCCTATCCTTTGACAATGTGCGCTTCGCTCAGTTATTCTGTTTTTAGCATTTAGTCTATGTTGGGACATGTAGATCCAGTTCATTCATTTTAACTGCCGTGTGGTTTCTACCGTGTGAACATAGAACCGCGTTTCTCCATCCTCTTTTTGATGGACATATATGCAGTTTTTATTCTTTGCTGTTTCAAATAGCACAGCAATAAAAATCTTTATACACGTCTCCTGGTGCTCTCATGTGTCACATACAACCTTTACAACGATTACAGCAGGTTGGAATTTGTGTCCCCTAGATGACTTTGGAGAATCGCTTGATGTCTCAGAAGCTTAGTTTGCTCATCAGTAAATTGGGGTAGTAAAAAGCACGCGTGTTGGTGAAGAGCCCCCGCTTCAACACAGATGCAAAGCCTTTTGCCGCCTGTAAGTACTCCCTGAGTATTAGCCATTCATGGCTCAGGCAGGTGACATTCAGGATGCACTGAGCCCTTCCCACATTGGGGACACAGTGGACAGGCCCTTGTGCTCACATGCAAACGAGACAGTCTCCCGGGTGTATCAAGAGAAAAACGCACTTTCTGCTCAGAGACTCTGCTCACTGATGTAGCTGGAGTGTGAGAGGCATGCAAGGCTCCCCAGGAAGTGACACTGAGCTGAGAGCTCAGTAGAGGAGGCAGAAAAGGTGAGCGGAGGGAGAAGGACCCATGTGGAACGAGTCTGGAGCCTGAGAGGTGGGCGTGAGGGGCAGAGCATCAATCCATCTGGAGAGGAAAGCAGAGCTGAGATGCTGAATCCCGAGGGCCGCCAGGAGCCACTGAAGGATTTCAAGCAGGAGAGTAGGGGAGTGGCAGGCTCAGGTTTGTGTGCCATGGAAAATCGGTCTGGCCTCAGTGTGGAGGGCAGAGACTGGGGGCTGGGAGACAGACCCCGAGGGGAATGCGGAAATGGTGCAGGCAAAACACAGTGGGGGCAAACTAAAGAGAATGCGCCCGCGGTCCCTTTGGTAGCTGTCGCCGTCCTGAAGGCCGGGACTCATACAAAAGACCCATCTGACTGGCTCACAGAATTGTGGACACTGTCGACCTCCTGATGCCTTTGTGTCACGTGTAGTCCTAAGTCTCCCGTCTCCCACTGCCACATCGGGTAGTGGCCGTCATCCTGGCAGCACACTTCCCACAACACGGACATGCTGCAGGCCATCATCAGGAGAGACGGCAGGAGTGGCCAGCCGATGGGACTCTCGCCCCAATTCCAAGAGGCCCGAACTCACACATCTCAGCCAGTCCTCTGCTTCTTGGCCTTGTTTAGCACCCAGCCATGACCTCTCAAGTTTCCGGATGGTAAAAGCCCTTTTGGCATCTTGGCACCAAGGGCATGGCTGGGTCATCACCAACGTCCCATGGTAAGAGATCCCAGCAGCAGCAGACTGCGCAGACCCTGCGAGGAGTGAGGGGAAGGGGAGGGCAATGCGTCCTAGGACAAGAGCGCTGTCAGTTACCACTGGGTGGCCTCGTCTAACATCTGCACACCAAGTATCTGACCCGAGACAAGGACAGACATATAAGAACTACCCCAGACACTCTATCCCTTAAGTGGGGACCCCCTCAACACCCTTAATTATGAGTGACGGTATTACTTTTGAAGCCTCTCTCTCAGTGGCAGTGGCATGTCCCTGGCCCTCCCGTAGGCTAGGCTAAAGCCCTTGCCACCCACTCTCCCAGCACTCTGTACTTGCCTTTTATAACTCACCCCTTTTCGAATTACCAGTTGAATTTCTGCCTTCCTTGCTAGGCTGTAAGCTTCTCAGTAGAAACAGCTGCCCCTGCCTGGTTTGCTACTGTTTCCTTGGCGCCTAGAACAGCGCTGGGCTCGTACAGGCCCTCAAGTGTTTGTGAGTAGCGTCAACAGGACGCGCCAACCGAGGGAGAGGGAAGGGTGGAGGAAGACTCTCTGGCTTCAGAGGCCCTGAGAGAGGAAAAGTGTCTTGCCCGAGTCACAGGCTAGGCGGGAAGAGATCATGGTTCGTGCTTGAGATCTCTGACTCTCATCATGCTGTGTTAGAAAGAGGTTTTGAAACCCATAGAAATGTGTTCTACAGTTAAATAAGCTTGAGAAACTCTGGATTAGACAAAATGAAGTTCCTTTATTGCTAGTCTTTTCAGAGGCTTTGATATGCTGCCATGATTCTTGGTGGTCACACATAGTACCCCACATCTATTCAACCCTGGAACCCTGCGGCGAAACAGTCAGAAACCTCTGGCACTGTTCCCCAGCTGCTTGTCACGGCTATTTATTGAACATGGCATAGCACAGAGATTTGTTATAATTTTTGGGGTGGGACAGGAAAATCCTTTTTTTTACAAATAAAAATTACTTCAAGCCCCAATATATAAATGGGATAAAAATAGAACTGGGAAACCTGGGGCTCTCTCTGGCTGTCCCTTCACTGCTGCCATGCAAGGAACCCTAGTGCCCTGTGGAGCCTAGTTTGAAAACCACTGGTGTAGAACTACGCACATGAGGTGGAAACTAGGAGACTTCTAGCGCTGGCTCTGGATAAACCGTCTTACTCTGGGCAAGTCACTTAGCCTCATGGGCCTCGGTTTCTCCATTTATACAGTAGGTCTGTTACACCACATGTTTTTGGAGTCCTGAACTTTCAGCTTGGATATGATGAAGACTGCAACGATGAAGACTACAATTCTACGACTGTAAAAGTCTAAGTGTAATATTCCATGGCTTAGTATTCTAATGCTGAAATTGCCCGTAGCCAACCTGAGCCGGTGAGGCACACTGGAACCCAGGCCACGAAAAGCAGAATTCATTAACGGCAGCGTGCTGACCAGGGGTGCCAGGTTCCCCGGGTGCAGAGGGAAAGGGTGGGTGGATTGGAATCAGCAGCCGCTCAGTGGGCAGAGCTGGGAGAGGGACCCAGGTCTCCTGACACCTGCTCTATCTTTAGATCTCCATAGCAACTGTCGCCAGGGCACCAGAGCTGAAGGTGCCGGCTGCCTGCAGGAGGAAGGGGGGGCGCGTGTTTGCCTCCCCTGCCTCTGCTTTTGCTGGAGAAAGGACTCTGGACCAGGCTCTTGACCCAGGAAAGGAGGACTGAGAACGAAGCCATTTGCAGCAGGAAAGCCCTGGGCAATCCAGGACCCTGCTCTGCTCTCAGAACACGGTCAAGTCAGAACCCAAGCCTCCAGCATGTCAGGCTCGTGGCACTGGAGGTACATAGGTGGGGGAGGTCCTCCTGCAAAGGGCTCTTAGCCCCCCCGTGTCATCCCCACACACTGAGGGAGCCCTAGCCTGAGCCAGTGCTGAGACCATGGCCAGAGTCCCTCACAGGCCCTCTGATCAGAGGGACCAGGGAAGCTTCTCCAGCCTCTTTCCCTGCCAGCTCCTACTTGTCCTGGGGCTCAGCCTGCACTCGGCTTCCTCTGAGGAGTCTTCCCTGACTCCCAGGCTGGTGCTCCCCTCCTCAAGCCCCTCCAGCCTCCTGTCCTCCCTCCACACAGCAGCATGCCAGGAGGGAACAACGAACCCCATGGAACCGATGAGAAACGGAGGTCGCCTGGCAAGTCAGCAGCAGGGCCAGGCCTGGACTCCATGCCTTCTGCTTGCAGTCTGTGCTCCTTCCGGGGTTCCCGCAGCAGGCCCGGCCTGGCTTTGGAAGGGCAGCCCAGTCTAGAAGAGGAAGTAGGAGTCCCCGGTGAGGCCTGCGCACTGCAAGCACCTGGCCATGTCCTCGGTGAACTCGGCAGAGCCACAGACCAGTGCAAAGGGCTTTCTCCGACAGCAGCGGACCAGCTCTTCGATCAGGCCCTGGTCCAGGCGGCCAAAGCGGGTCTTCTCCCGGTAACTCCAGGGAAGCTGCTCCAGGGAGTTCTCCTGGGAAGGTGAGAAGTAGCGGGGGTGACTACTGCGGAGTCCTCGGGGTTCACACAGCCAGCTCTTCTCTGCCAAATGAGGGAAGTAAGGCGGAGGGGTGGGAAGTCAAGCTCCACCAAGCCCTACCTGAGCCAGGCACTTGCTGGTCACCCTCACAACAAGCCTGAGGGCAGGTAGTTACCCTTCTAGGACAGGTGAGCCACAGGGAGGAGAGGGATGCCCCCCAGGGCACACAATGAGGCAGGGGCGGTGTCAGGACCAGAACGCGAGTCCTGCTGTTTCTCGCAGCCTCCCGTAGCCACTGCACCTGTCACTGTGGGACGAATGGGTCTCCCCACAGGTCTCAATGAACTTACTCAGCGAGCAGATACTTGCTGAGCGCTCACTGTATGCCACACACCGTGTTAGGCACCAGGGACAGGCAGCTGCTCAAAGCCGACCAGGTTCCCACCTCATTCTGCTTCGTGCAATGCAGACCCCAGGGAGCAGTACCTTCATTGGGAAAGCGGTTTCTTTCTCTCACCTGGAAAATCTACGCTAGCATTTAGGGATGGACGGTGCCCCCCTCCCACCGTCCTCGCCCAGGCGCTCAGGCAGCGGCCCTGCCCTCACCCACCCCCTCGGGCTGCACCTCCTGCTGCTGCTAAGGTTCACCAGGTGTGACCCTCTTGACGTTCATGCCACTGAGCATTCTGCCTCGTGGACAGGCCTGTAGGCCCGGGCCCCTGGGCACCCAGGAACTCTAATCCTGGGAAGGGAAACCCAGGTTCTTGACCCCCGTCCCCCCAGCCACAATGCCGAAGATCAAGCAAGTCTTTAGGGACTACGTAAAGCTGCCTCAAAGGGGAAAGTGACGAGAAGGATGTTCCCCAGTCCAGGGCCATGAGGCTGACCCTGAGCAACGGAGAATGGAGGGGGGGCCCCAGCAGGGGACCCCCCAACTGAGGGGCGCAGGAAGGAGAAGCAAAGCTGCAGACCTGGGGAAGGCAGGTGAACAAAGGCAGAGGAAGGCCTGGTTTGAAATAAGGGGCAAAAACAGTCCTCCACGCTGCACCCGGTGGGGAGGGCCCAGGAAGGGTCACCTGAATGAATGGAGGGGATGGGGAATCAGAGGGAGGGGACAGAAGGCAGCGTCACTTCCAGCTAGACAGCCTGCAGCCTGGTGAGTGTGACAGCAGCTACCCTGTCACGGAGGGACAGACTAAGGTGGTAAATACCTAATCCACGCAGAGAACTGGGATCCAGTTTGCTCTGTCCGTCGCTAAGGGAGTCCCCACTTCAAAGTCTGGCCCTGTGCTGAGCACTGAAGAGAGAGCGCTGATCCAGACACGTGGTTCCTGCCCCAAGGAACTTCACACCACCTAGAGGAGGTCTGTGCCTTCCTGGACCCCTCAGCCGGGCCCCCACCCGCGTAACTGATGATGTTAGAGGGCGGAGGGAGGCAGCAAAGCACGGGTGAGAGCTGGGGCCGGGGAACCAGACAGCCCTGGGCCCAAGTCCTGGCCTCACCCCAGCTAGCAGCACCACCTGGGCTGGCCCTTCACCTCTGAGCTTCCTTTCTCATCTGATTCGCGAACATAATACCTGCCTCCCGTGCCAGGCACATGGGCGGTGCGCCCCCAGGGCCAGGGGCATTATTATAGCTGGGCGAAGAGCCCACGGCCAGTCCTCGGGATGGGTGCAAGGGGACTGCAGAGTCTCCGACACGGAAGGAAGGCGCTCCTCTGGCCTTACCTGGCTGAGTACAAAGAAAGTGCGGATGTTCCAGAAACGGGCCTGCTCCTGGAGGAAGGTTTTCAGGTAGATGCCCTCAAAGGTCTTGAAGCAGCCGACTACAGTGACAAAAGTCTCGTCGTCCGCGTTGTCTGTGATGCTCTGCAGGATGGGCACCATGGGGGCCAGGCCTGTGCCCGCAGCCAGCATGAGGAGCTCACCATACTGGGGAGGGGAACAGGTGCATGACAGGGGCTGGGGGTCTCACCCCACCCACCCACTACCGTAAATCAGTGCCCTTCCTGGGTGTCCCCCCCATCTACATCCCCTCTCTACCGCCTCCGGGAAGCCATCCTTGCTTATGAAAGACACGTGAGGTCTGTGTAACAAAGACTATGGAATCTCAGGGCTGAAAGGGAACACAACAGTGCAGCCCATCCTGTTAATGGCTTGGTTGCCTGTTAAAGCATCCCAATAAGGACTCTCTGCTTACAAACTTCTGCTGACAGGGAACTCACTACCTCCCAAGGCAGCTTGCTCCATCATAGGCCAACTCCCGCTGCCGGGAGGTCTTCGCACCTCACGCTGAGCTGAAACCTGCTCCCACCAAAGCCATGTCCGCTCCCAACCCTGTCCCAGCCCTGCTCTCTGCGCTGCTTCCTCTGCCCACGGCAGCCTTGCAGAGATCTTAGAGGTCCCCCCTTGGACTCCTGAGCCTGCTCTTCTCTAGCCTAAATGAGATAACACACATAAGTGCTAGCACAGCACTGGCACAAAAGACACATGCAAAAAAGGTGAGTTCCCATCCCAAGAGGCCCAAGTTCCACCAACTCCTCCTTGCCGAACCTATTTCCTGGCTCTAGGCCTCTTAACGAGGGGTGATCCTCTTTAAGGTCAGTGTCTTAAAGGTTAGTGCCTGACCCACACGAGAGTTATTCACCACCCTCATTCTAAAGATTAGGCCTCTGTGTATAAATCCCCAACTGTGTGATCTGGGCAAGCTCTTTCAATGATCTGAGCCTCCGTTTCTGCACTGGTAAAAAAAAATAGCATTTCCCCATAATAACACCTATTTCAGAATTGTTATGAGGATTAAATGAGATGACACAAAGTACCAGGTGCAGAGTCTAGGCTTAATCCAATTAGGTTCCTTCCCCTTGCAAATTCCCCCTGAAATTCCCCATCAGCTACTGCTGGGCCACGCCATCCTGACCTGTATTTGTGCTCTCTCCAGCCTCCAGGTCTTTAGCCTGCCGTGCTCCTCCTCTGTCTGCCATCTCAGCTCAGGCTGTCCTCTGGGAAACCTTCGCTGAGCTGGGGACAGGAAAAGGGCCCTTCCTTTGTGCTCCCACAGCTACCTGTGCATCCCTCTGCACAACACTGGCCACACTCTGTTGTCATCCATTTGTGTCTCCCCCATTAGACTGTGAGCTTCCGGAAGACAGGGGCCTCGTCTGACCCATCTCTGGGTCCCTGGAGTCCAGCACGGGCCTGGCCCTGGAGGGACACTTGTGTCTGTCTGTTGAATGAACGCATAGGCAGATGCTAATGCGTCAGTCCTCAGAGCTGCTGTAACATCCATCTGTCATGAAGACGACAGCAGAGCAGCAAAGCAGGGTCCCAAAGAGGGCAGGAGCACCCTGAGCGTCCTCATGGGAGCAAAGCCAAGACTCAGGAGAAATTTCACTGGCCAGATAGTCATGTGTGAGACACCATTTCTTTTTCCTTGCTGCCAGGCCCAAGGCCCTACAACCTCCCTAGATGAGAAACGCAGGGGCTTTCAAGTGTTCTGTGGATGCAAAGGAGCAGACACAAGGCATCCGGAGACTCTACCCAGAAAAGGTGGTCAAGACGACATTCGTCTGGTATCCACTCTAGGCCAGGAGGAAACAGGACCAATTCCCATTCCCCGCTCCCAAGGGCCTGAGAGACACAGGGGCACACTTAGCTAAAATGCCAGGCTCAGCATGGGGAGTCCTAGGAGAATACTGTGGAAGAGTATTCACACCTGCACACCACGGATCTATAAAATGGGGGTTGTGGTCCCAAAGAGCGATTGAGGAGACTGAGTTACTACATAGCAAGTGCTACGGTCAGAGCCTAGCACACAGGAGGTGCCGCATGTGTTTGATATTATTATACCTACACACGTGTGTGTGCACATGCGTGTTTGTATATACTCCCGTGCCGAAGAGGATTTGGAAAGCTACACCAAGAAAGTAAGACTGGTGTGTCTGGGTAGCTGGCCAGCGGGTATTTTTTATTTTCTCTTTTTTGTCTCTTTTTATCTGATGATTTTTTGGGTAATGAGCATATACTGCATTTGTAATATGGAAAAAAAATAAAAGCTATTTTTAAATTAAACAAAAAGAATGAAGAGGAAGGCATGATTCATTCTCTTCCATTTGTTTTCATTTTGCATTGTTTTCCTAACTATAAAGGTAATAGGTGTTCACTGCAGCTAATCTGGAGTGTATAATGAATAAAAATCACCCGTAATTCCACTATAGTTGGAGCTGCTAACATTTCATTGCATTTTCTTTTCATACTTTTTCTGTGCAGTTTAACTTAGTTTCCCAACCTGTTGCAGACTCAGTTTTGTGCCTAGTGTTTGTTACTTGGTCTTATAGCATAAGCATATAACATCATTTATAAACATAATTTTAAAATCCAGGATATACTATTCAATCGAGTACCTGTGACCCAGTGTACTTAACTGCTTCCCTGTTGTTGGATGTTCGGTTGTCTCCAATTTTCTACTATTACAAATAAATATGCAAAAGGGTCAGCATTTTGGATTTATGCCATAGGTAGACTTCCACAAGTGGGATTACTAAGTCAAAGGATTTGAAGACTCTTAAGACTGTTGGTACATACTGCCAAACTTCTTTCCAGATACACACCAACTGATGAGGAATTACTAATTCTTCCCGGGAAAGTCGGGAAAGGATTCACGTGCCACGAAAATAAGAGAAAGAATCTTCCAAGCTAGAAAGTAGTGGGCTCCCAGGTAGGAATCTAGGGATGTATTTAGTCTTGAGACCCAGATGCGAAACTGGAAAGGCACTTGCGGGTCACGTGATGTAGCAGTCCTGAACACCACGCATGCGACTCTGATTTCTAAGCAATGGGCAGCCCTGGATAGTTTCGGAGCATGGGCAGCAGGGTCATTTATTAGTGTCTATTTCTTCTCTTCCCAAGCCCAACTCCAAGGATACACTCAGGATGGGGTGTGAGCTTATAAACAATGGGACAGTGAGATTATATGGCCCAAAATGTGAAAACCACAGCCCTGGAGGCTAAGCCAAGGGGACCTCCTGAAGACTTAGAGTGCTGGCACTCACCTGGTTTGGTTTATAGAAGAAACCTCCAAAAGGTCCTCGCCAGGAAGCTGTGTCTCCTACTCTCCAGGACTCGACATACCGGGACATCAGCCCAGTCTGGTAGCACTGAAAGCAAACACAGGGAGACCTCAGTGGACAGGAACACACTGCCAACACAGACCACAGCGGACACTGATGTGGAGTCCTTCCTGCGTGCTAAGGGCTTTACCTACATTCTGTCATTTAACCCTCCTCATCCCACAGAGTTAGAATGGTCATTCCCACTTTCCAGACGAGGCCCAGAAGCTTACACAGAAGGTAGAAGGCAAGGCTGGGATGAGAACCCATAGCACCTACAGCCTTCACCACAGATGCCTCAAACCCAAACACCTACAGGGACCATGAAGGTACCAACAGTTAACACTCCGTCTCAGTGTCAGGGAGACAGCGGGGAAGTGGTGGGAACTGTGATAAACTAGTGAGTGAATGTTCCTTTTAAAAGGAGAAGCCAGCCAGGCGCGGTGCTCACACCTGTAATCCTAGCACTCTGGGAGGCCGAGGCAGGAGGATCGTTTGAGCTCAGGAGTTTGAGACCAGCCTGAGCAAGAGCAAGATCCCATCTCTACTAAAAATATATAGAAAGAAATTAGCTGGACAACTAAAAATACATATAGAAAAAATTAGCCAGGCATGGTGGCTCACGCCTGTAGTCCCAGCTACTCGGGAGGCTGAGGCAGTAGGATTGCTTGAGTCCAGGAGTCTGAGGTTGCTGTGAGCTAAGCTGATGCCATGGCACTCTACCCTGGGCAACAGAGTGAGACTCTGTCTCAAAAAAAAAAAAAGGAGGAGTCACTTTGCAGGTTCCAGCCCACAGTTTGTGAGGTCAATGATGCCAAGTCCACTGATTTTCTAAGAGGGGCAGGAAATTCGTATTTTTTTTTTTTTTTTGGAGATAGTGTCTCACTCTGTTGCCCAGGCTGGAGTGCAGTGGCGCCATCATAGCTCACTACAGCCTCAAATTCCTGGGCTTAAGCAATCCTCCTGCTTCAGCTTCCTAAGCGGCTGGGACTACAGGCACGTAGCATCACACCTGACTAATTTTTCTATTTTTTGTAGAGATGGAGACTCACCATGTTTCCCAGGCTAGTCTCAAACTCCTGGGTTCAAGTGATCCGCCCACCTCAGCCTCTCAAGGTGCTGGGATTACAGGTGTGAGCCACCATGCCTGGCCAAAATCTCCGATTTCTGAAATGTCTACCATATCACTGTGCAGGCCATCACTAAATACATTTATAGGCCAGATTCAGTTTGCAGGCTACATATTTGCAATCTCTGCATTATCCTACACCATTTCCTGGCTGGATGATAAAAATGAAGGTTGTGGAAGTGATTCCTCCTTGGGGGGAGGGCCGTTTACATTTCCTGGCTGCCTGCCAACTCTGCCAAGCACCATGCTGGGGCTGTAGGGGAGACAGTTAGCTCTTAAGTGCCATGAAGGCAGCCGGTATCTGAACCATGGAAAGAACTTAATAAATATCTGAATGAATGAATGAATCAATCAATTAATCCAGATTCACACTCTCTCCTTAAGGAGCTCACAATCTAGGAGGGACTAAGTCTCAGACATACACAAGGTAGATATTACCTAATAGTCCATGAGAAGGACAAAGTGCTAAGAGAGCCCTGAGGGTGTAGTCCCTTCCATGGAGTGGGATCAAGAGTGGCTTCCTGGAGGAGGAAGCATTTGAGCTGGACCTTGAAGAACAGGCAAGATCAAATTCACTGGGGATGGGAACATGACTGCAGAGAGGACTCTGGACATCACATGTGGTATGGTCAGGGGCAGGACAGCCTGGGTCATGTTCTGGGAAGAGCAAGTGGACATGGTGGGGTGGGAGTGAGGGAAGAACCAGGAGACACAATGGAAGGGTGTCTGGAGTGAGAGCATAGCCAGGCTTGAAGGGGAGACCGGACTTTGGCCCCAGACCCATTTTTAAGCACACACGGCCACCTCTGACACATCCCTGACTTCCTTGGGCATCGTCTGTGTAAGGCAAGGGAAGACCTCGGCTCATCTGGAAGACATCTGGCAGGGAAGGTGTGGTTTTTCTTCTGCCTTGTTGGAGGCTGTATCTCCCAGCATGCTTTGTTTTCTGGGCCCAATCTTGGGGGAGGCACAACCCCAGCTGTGGCTGTGTCTCCAGCACCCTCGTAGAGCCTGGCACAGAATAAACGCTCAATGCATACTTGTTAAACAGACCTGGCACAACTTTTGTCCTTCCACTTGGGATCATATTACCCAAGGGGCCTTGGGACAAATGATGTCATCTCTCTGAGCTTCAGTTTCTTCATCTGTAAAATGGGGCTAATATGATCTACTGTGCAGGGTGGTCATGAGGTTGAAACGAGACATGAGGACAGAGCCAGAAGCAGTGCCTGGTGCCGGGAAGGTGGCTGAGCAATGGGCGTCCCTCCTTCTCCCAGCACGGGAGGGTAGACCTATAAACCCGTCTGCCCTCCCAGTGTGCAAAGACATTTCCAGCTCTTCCTAGCTGGCGGCTTAGAGATAATTAAGCATCTCTCTACAGAGAGGCTTTCCAGTAAACGAAGGAGAAAATCAGCCCTGCGGCTGGGAGAGATCCAGCTGTCCTGAAGAACTGTCTCCGGGCTTATCCTTTCTGCAGAAATACCCAGACAGGCAGCTGGGGAAGCAGGCCATTTGGAGAGGATTTGCAGAATCTCCCAGGCAAACAGTTGCACAAAGAAGGGATTCCAGCCAAGGTTACGAGTGAGGGGATAACCACCAGGCTCCTGAAGGCGGGCAGGATGGCGGAGCTGGAGACAGTGCTGGGGTCTGAGTCAGGGGCCAGGACTCACCCGCTAGCAGCGCTTCAGTTTGCTTGTCAATGAAACAGAGGTAATAATGCATGTCTTACAAGGTAGATTAAGGATGTGAAAGCTATTCTTCAATACTGGTATTCCCCAGAATTCTATCTGGGACATGGTGATCTAGAAACTATTTATTAGGTTGACACGTATGAAAGTGATATTTCTGTAAGTCAAAAATGTTACAGTATCAGCGATTTCATACAGTTCAAGCCAATTACTTTTCCACATAACTGGACTTCCATGAATCCTTACATATTTGTTGCCTATTCCTTGCGTCTCCAGGGTGTTTCGTATCCAAACCATTTTGTTCATCTCACCTCTGCCAACTCTCCGCTCCAGGTGCGCACAAGCACCCTCTCCTCCCGCCACTCAGACCAGGTATGGTCCCAGAAGACCTGTTCTATTTCACCCCTCCCTGCCTTTGGCTATCTGTCCCCTTGGCCATCCCCTGTCACTGCCAATCTGTACTCCTTCGAGGCCCAGCTCAAATGCCCCTGCCCCTGCCCACCTCTCCCTAAGAGGTGGTGTCAGGTCGGTTCAGTCCATAAGGCCCTCCATGTCCCACCTTTTGTCCGATTCTCTCAAGGTGTGTCCTGCTCCCTTGGCCCTTCCCGCTTCTGCTGCATGACGGATGCCTGTGTTCCCCAAACCATGCCTCTGTTGCCATTGTCCATGCTGTTCCCAGCACTCAGAGCTTCCTTCCCAAATTTTCCTTCTAGTTCTCTGCTCCTTAAACACGCAGCTTCTGCGAGGAAGCCCAGCCCACCTCCCCTGCAGCAGCAGCTGCCCTGAATTGGGCTGGGCCTCCTGTGTCACGGCATCTGTCACGCTGTGTTGTCCTGATCTGGTCACTTATCCTGGGGGGGTTCCTCGAGGGCACGCACCATGCCTGACGCACCTCCGCACTCCAGTGCGTGGCACACAGTAGGTGTGCGGGGACTCAGCTCCCCTTCCCCTCCCAGCTCGGTGCTCATTCTCCACGGTGGGTAAAAAGGTGGGGAGGAACAGCCTTCCCTTCTGAGCCTCCTCTGAGTAAACTCTGTCAGGAATATGCTGGAACATACCTCTGTTGGTGGTCTAGCAGCCCCCTTCTCAGGGAAGAAGGCGAGGGGAGAAGGCCTCCCCCGTCCCTGCTCCTCCCTCAAGTCAGCCTCCTCCTCGTGGACATGGGCTTTTCCCATATCAGGGGGCACTGCCCAACCTCACCAAGCTGGCAGGTAAAGGAGGCACCAGTCCATGGTGTCTGACAGCATCCTCGAGGGTCAACTCACCTTAATCAAAACTTCAAAGTATCCTTCTGTGTTGGCAGGGCTGATGGGCGTGTAGGCTCTCTGAATTTCTAAGTCATCCACTATCCCTCTGGGAAAGAGAAGCATGCGGTCAGGCAGTCATTCAATAAACCCTCATTGGATACCTCCTCTGCCGGGCTGGTGAAAGTGAAGGTGGGGTCTGGCCATCCCCAGAGGGCCTCACTGAGGGGCAGGCAAGGCGCAGCAGAAAAAAGAGCTCTGGGCTCACCCACTGCCACGTGCTGGCTGTGAGACCTGGGCAGGTTGTTTAATCCCCCAGCTGCCCCTTCTATAAAATGGGGACAGCCATCTGTGTCCTAGTTGTGTGGCTCCACTGGGATCACAGATGGGAGAGTGCTTCAAAAAGTGCACTGAGAATATGAGTTGTTTTGGGGACGTGACTATGGTTTTTCCTGCCCCCTTCTCGACCATACAATGCTAGAGATAAAAACAACTGCTAACAGCTATTACACACTCACTGCCAGGAGCACCAGAACTGGAAGGATCCTCAGAGAGGCCCTAGCCCAAAGCCCTCTCCCTCGCATGGTCCCTCTACAGTGCTATCAACAACAGGGTCAGGACAGCGATCACGAGTCGTAGTAACAGCCACGTTGTATTAGACGCCTACTACGCACCGAGCACAGCATATGCATCACTTCATTTAATTCGAACGATAACCCAAATGCGGAATCCAATCGTTAGAGAAGGGAAGTCACTTGCACAGCCAGAATTCAACCTGGCTCTCGCTCCAGAGCCAGGCTCCTCACCAGTGGGCCTCAGAGCTTCCTGAGAGCACTACGCACCCCTTCCTCAAGTCCTACTACGTACAGAACTTTCTTCTCTGAGGTATGCAAAGATTAGAAAGGTCCTATTCCAATGCATCAAAGGCAGGGGGGTGGATAGAAATACTTAACAAATGCTTAGGAAACAAATGCAGGAATAAGGGACAGACACCTACTGCAACGGTAAAAACTGCCATGTTTCAGAGGGAGTGACCACTCACCTGGGGAGCCCCAGAAGCCTGCTGGGGTTGGGTATTAAGGCATAAGCAGGCCACTTGTAGGTGAAGGTGGGGACAGGAAGGGAAGCGATTCCAGGCAGAGGGAACAGCCAGGGCAAAGGCTTAGAGCAGGACGATGTGGGCACACCAGGAACTGGCGAGCGGAGCAGGGGCTGAGACGAGGGAGTGTGTGCGGTAGGGGAGGGGGAAGAACTCAGTGGGAAAGGATGCTAGGGGTCTTGGGTTGGGATGTCACCATGGAGGCAGTGTGGCACACCAGAAGGTGTCTGAACAGGGAGTGACAAGGTCAGATGTGTGTGTCAGAAATGTCATTGGAGTGGCAGAGGATGGGGGACAGGGGCCAGCCTAGAGGCAGGGAGTTCTGGGCATCACTGGTTTACTGGTGGAGGGTTGTGTGGGGTTGTGACCTGCCCTGTGGCCCCTCCTGCCCACTGGAATAGTGAACTCCAAGGACCACTGGGCAGGTCACAGGCCAGAATGAGCTGGACACAAACACCGGGGCCAGTGTAAGCTCTGTTTTGGTTCCCACCTTGTCCTCTGACTGCACTTTCTGTCTCCTTTGCTGGCTCCTCCTCCTCTCGCCGATACTGTAAATGCTGGTGTTCCCAGGGTTCATTTCTGTGCCCTTTCCTCTTTCCATGCACGCATGTTCCCAAATGCCACCCAGATATGGGCCAATCACTCCCGAATCCATGCCTGCAGCTCAGACCTCTCTACTGAGCCTCAGACTCATAGAGCCAGCTGCCTGGCAGACACCTCTACCCGGACATCCCAAAGGGTCTTGTCCCTCGGTAGGTGAGGGTGGGGATCAGGCTGGGAGGAAGAAGGAAGCTCAGAGGAGTGGCTGAGAGTGTAACTCAGGCCAGGCTGTGTGGGTTTGAATCCTGGCTCCGTGACTTATTAGCTATGTGATACTGGGCAAGCCCCTTATCCTCAATGACTGTCCTTTCTATCAACTGGTGCTAATCACATTAGGTTAATACCACAGGCTCTAGAGCCAGACTCGTGACTTCAAATCCTGGCTCCAACATATCCTAACCGTGTGGCCTTGGGCAAGTTCCTGAACCTCTGACTTCAGTTTCTTCTGCGAGATGACAATGGCACTTACCACAAAGGACTTTGTGAGGGTTAAATGAGTTCACACGGAGCTGTGCCTTGGATGGTAAATGCTACTCGAGTGCTCGTATTATTATTATTTATTACAAATATGCATCACCTAGGTCAATCCCGAGAACCCTCTGAGTCACATATCACTGTGTCTATTTGAAGATGACAAATGGAGGTGAAAGCAAGTGGCCCAAGGTCATGCAGCTAGCAAATGGCAAAGCAGGGCTGCAAAGCTTTGGTCCTCCCACTACCTGAGTGTACCGTAGGATGAGGTGCTGGCCGGGCTGCAGGCCAAGCTGGCTGTTCCCAGGTAGTGCAAATCGAACACGGTAAGTGTCCTTCGTGAGTTTGTCCATGGCACTGATGCGGAAGGCGAGGAAGGTCTCTGGGCTCAGCTTGGAGGGGCAGCTCTGCAACAGGAAGAGATCCAACAGCTAGAGGCAGGGGCTCAACAGAAATACAAGCGTCCTTCCCCTTTCCCCAAGGGAGAGGTGGTCTCGGCCGGTAAGTTTCCTGTACAATGGAGAGTAGTTCCACCTTACCTTCCTTTTCACGATGTGATCCAAGAATTCCAGAGCACTTTACGTTGAGCTTGCCCTGCTCTTAAGCCTTCCACGGCTCCCCTCAGCCCCAGGGTACAGCGCAGGCTCCTGAGCTAGACACTCCATGGCCCTGTAGATGACCCTCGAGACTCGTTTCATCTCCAGTGCATCAGATACCAGACTTCTCTCCGTCCTCTGTCCTCCTGAGAACACCCGCTGCCTCCTGCCTCAGTCTGTATTTGCTCAAGCTGTGCCCTCTATCCAGAACACTCACCTCCAGTGCAGGAAAGATCCACCCATTCTTCAAACCCGCTAAAATCCAGATTTGCAGAATTTAGACATTGATGGGACTTCAAAGATTGTCTAATCCAATATCCTAATATTATACATGGGGAAATTGAGGCCTGGGTGGTGGTAGCGTACTTGTCCAAGGTCACACTGTAAACAGGGACTCAAATGCACACTTCTAAGTCTCAGCCCACTGGCCTTAACATTCCACCCTGACCTACACCTCCTCCAGGAAGCCTTCTCTGAATGCCATGACTCACAGATCTTCCTCTCCTGTAAAATGCCCACACCTGATTCACTCCTGAGACTACCCCATGCCCAGCTCAGAGCCTGGCACCATGTGTTCCTGCAGCACCAACTCTGGAACCCCAACTCCCCATGGTAGTGTTGACAGTGTCACAGAACTGACAGAAGCTCTCAGACTTGGCATCAAGGCCTTGTCCCCATGATACCCGCTCCCACACCCCTCATCCAGGATGACCTCTTCATTATCAGCCAGAGCCCCTGGCACCCTCTGTCGCAGTTGCCTGGCACTATGGCAAAAGCACTGGGCTGGATGTCAGGAGACCAGGGTTTAACCCCAGCTCATCTGCTGTCCACCCATGGGGCCTTAGGCATGTATCTCATCCCCCGGGTCTCAGATTCCTAGTCTCTAAAGAAGGGCCACTCATCCCTGATAACTTTATAGGGTGACCATGAGGGTCACTTGAAACACAATGTAAAAGCATTGCTTAAAATTACAAATTGCTATGGAATGTAAAATATTTTTCTATTATTATTGCTTCATTAAAACTTTAAAAATAAAATTTATTATTAAATTGAAATATGCTACTTTGTAGGACAAAATCTTATATCATTTAATTTTCCATTTGGTATAATAGATGATGACAACTATTTTCTGAACACCTATTATGTGCCAGGTGCTTTACGTATTTATCTCATTAAATCTTCATAACAATCCATAAAGTATTAACATCCCATCTTTCAGATGAGAAACTGAGGTTTAGCAAACTGAAATGACATGCCCAATACCACACAATTAACCGTCAGAACTGGGCCTCAGTTCTTACTCTTTCCATTATCCCTCGGTGGTTCTTTGTCTTCCATTTAGAAGCTAAGTTTTTTGAGGGCTGGTACCCTGGCATCTTTATTATCAACCTCCTTGTGCCTAGCACGCAGGACATGGTACTCAGTAGATCTCAGAGAAACTTATTTGTTCATTCAACAAATATTTATTGAGTGCCAATTATAATGCCAGGAACTGCTCAAGGTGCCAAGGATAGAACAGTGAGCAAGACAGAGCCCCCTTCTCTTACGGAACTGATGTTTTAGCAAGGAGACATGGACAACATACACACAAGCAAGTACATGTAGGTGGTGTCTGGTGGTACTGCAAATTAGGAAGAAAAATGAAATTTGGGCAGAGATCAGAAAGAAGTGAAGGGGTGAGCCAGGTGGAGAAGGAAGAAGCAGAGGTTGTCATGAATGTCCCCCGGTCACTGGCAGAGGCCATAGGGGTCCGGTCCCCACCAACCCCTTCCAGTGGCAGAACTACAAGGAGACATTTAATGGGGATAAATATAAAGTCACTTTGGGGGGGTTCAGAAAAATAGTTATTTGTTTGGGATATATAATCTCTAGCTTAGGAACAACATGTATAAAAATGACTAAGCTTTGGTCCAGTTTGGGCCCCCAAAATGTGGAATGATTGGCCAAAAAGTGATGGTGACACCAGACTGCATTAACAGAGGCAGAAATGGGAGGAGATGTCTGTACTCCACACTAGGCAGGAGGGACATGAACAACAGGAAGGCTGTTCAGAGGTGGGAGAGCAGGATGGGGAGACTCAAAACCAGACCTGTGCACAGTGTCAGAAGGAATGGGTCCTCAGTTTCCCTATCTGTATAATACAAGGTTGAACTCCACGGTGTTCTGACATCTACAACTATAACTGGGAACCCTCCCAAATATGAATGAAGGGCTAGACTGCTTGGTCTATGAAGTACCCTATGAGTTCAGAACAGGAGGAAAAAGTCAGTGAGGGCTGGAAAAGAAATAACACCACCATCACTCCATTTTCCTAGCATAAACAATTTGCTAGTTTGCTCCACAGGGCAAGGACTGTGTCTGTCTTGCTCACTCTCAAATCCCCAGTGTTTCATAGGGCCTGGTACATAATAGGTACTCAATAAATATTTGTTAAGTGAAATGAATGTCAAGCTCTGTGCTAAACATCACAAATGTTTAGCCTCATTCTATAGACGGGGAAACTAGGGCTTAGGGAGATTAAAGGACTGTGCCTAAAACCACACAGCTGCCAATAAGTTTGTTCCAAAGCTGGGCTCTGACCCTGGATCTGTTAATACTCTTTTCCTTCTGCCATACAGAGCAGGTACGCTGGGCAGAGCCAACGCAGGTAGACTCTGCTACCCTGGTCCTCTTGTCTGAGGAGCAGCCTCTCTCACCTGTGACTCCTGCCCACTCAGCAGGCTCCTGTCCTTGCTGGCTCGGGCTGCCTCCCACCTTGCCAGGTCTCGGTGATAGAGGTCAAACACACAGGGTGAGCAGCCACCACCGCAGCACTGGGAGGGCAAGGGCTCCATGGGCCGCAGCTGCAGCCAGGCTTCCTCGGCGCCGTCCTCCTCCCTCTCACCCATTGTCAGTGGGGCCTGGACGGCCTGGGAGGGACAACCGGTGCTCTTCCCAGAACAGGCCGGGATTGGAAAGACCATGGGCCTAGGCCCTTTCCCTTGCCAGCCTGAGAGAGGGAAAACATGGGGGTTATACTCTGGTATCCTCTATTCCTCACATTCTCCCTGAGGCCTGCAGGTGCCAGGCTCTCTGCAAGCACTGGGGACAGGGATGGATCGACCATGGAATCTGCTGCCTCGGGGGAAGGACTTACCACTTATTATCATCGGTTTTAGAAGGGGAGTACCTCTGTGCGAGATAAATCTTTCTTTAATAGAAGATAGGGTTTGGCTTCTGAAAACCTGGTTCTACTGCTCATGAGCTCCTGTCTTCAGGAAGGTTTAGCAGGCGGGGACCCCCTTGAGGACAAGGATGATGTATTATTCTTTCTATATTCTATCACCAAGCACAGCCTGTCACATGGAATTTTCCTGGTGAATGTCCATTCAGTTTACAAATATGGTCTGGGAGCCAGCACAGTGCTAGGTGCTGGGATGCAACAGAGGTAAACAGATCACGGTCCCAAGCTTCATAGACCTCACAGCCTAGCATGGTATTATATCAATTCAATTTCTAGTGCATGCTATGTACCAGGTATGTATTTTGAGTAAATGAGGTCTGGTCCCCTGTTTATGCCAATTTCTTACTCCCTGGGGTTTCTGTGGGCTAAAGGGAGATAAGGGAAAGAGCTCTGTTAACTGTAAACTGCTATACAGTATGAGGTCATATCAGTCTTTGCCTTAAATTTACCTTCTCTGTGTTTTAATAATCCCACTTTCTCTGCCATTTTGGAAATTGGTAGAGAAGTTGGCTATGTCCATCATGAATTTTAAAGAGCCCGTTCATATCTCCTCTTGGCCTACACCTTTTCCCTGTAAGAGGCACCACCTTTAATCCATGCCTTGAAACGTGTTGTTGCCTCAGTCTGGATGACTCTCCTCACCCTTCAGGACTTGATTTAAAGGTCACCTCCCCTCAGAGGTCCTCCCTGAAACTTCTTCTCTATCAAGCACTCTATTGGTTTCTGCTATATTTTCATTCATTAAACATAGATTTACTATGTGCCAGGCACTGTTCTCAGTGCAGGGGATACAACAGTAAAGAAACAGAAACCCCTGTACTCATGATGCAGCTTACATCCTAGTCGGAGAAACAGTCGCTACACAAGATCAAGATGGAAAACATACGGTACGATAGTGTAGAATTCTAGAGAGAAAAATAAACTAGGGAAAGGGATAGGAAGTATATGCTTTGCAAGTGACTTATTTATGTTACCTGCATGCTGTCTGTATCTCCCATCTGTTTTGTTTACCAATGCCAACCAGTGCTTAGCACAGCCTGACACACAGTAGGCATCTGATAAATAGGTGTTGAGCAAGGAGCAAAGGAATAGCTCCATCGCTCTGGCCTTGCTTCTAGGAAGCAAAAAGGGAAATCCTGCTTGGGCTTGGTGGCTCATGTCTATAATCCCAGCTCTTTGGGAGGCCTAGGCAGGAGGATCGCTGGAAGCCAGGAGTTTAAGACCAGCCTGGGCAACACAGCGAGACTCTGTACAAAAAATAAAAATTAGATGGCCGTGGTTGCGCAAGCCTGCAGTCTCAGCTACTAGGAAGGCCTAGGATCGCTTGAGCTCAGGAGCTGGAAGCTACAGTGAGCTATTATCACACTAATGCACTTTCGCGCGCTGGGGAACACGCGTGCGGTATGAGAGGTAGAGTGCAGAGCTGACCTGGAGACTCACGGAGGGGCAGCGACAGAAGAGCCCGCAGCAGTGAGAAGTGGGTGGAAAGCAAAGCAAACTTTTACCAAGCACCCACTGTGTGCCGGGCGGTGTACAGGTGCGCCAACTTAGGCATTTCCATCGCTATTTTTTCAGCGGGAGACACTGGGGCTCAGTAGAGGGAAGTGCCCTGCTCAAACTCCAACAGCTCTTAAGCGGTCTAGCAACCAACTCCAGGTTTGCAGTACTGGCGCTCTTCGCCTCCTCCCGCCCCAGCCCCTACCACGACCACTCACCTAGGTTCCTGCCCTTCCCCTCACGTGAGGCTCCTCCAGGTTCCGCCCCACCCGCCGGGAGGCGGGGAGAGCTTAGAGGGTTTCACTTATAAGAAAATGAGACCGGCCGGCAGGGGCGTGGGGGGTGGGCGGCAAACAAGGATTCCTGACAGTGATTGGTTGAAATGTCTGCCATTCATAAAACAAGCCCCGGCGCCCAGCCCCTTTCGTTCCCAGCAGGCCCTGCGCGGGGGAAGATGGCAGCGCTCAGGTGGTCTTGAGGAAACCTGATCAGGATGGCGTTGGTGTCGCGGCCCGCTAGGCGGGCGCTGGTTGGCTCCGAGCGGCTCGGCCTTGGGGGCTGCGGAGCCCCGAGACGCGGGGCGTACGAGTGGGGCGTGCGCTCCACTCGGAAGCCCGAGCCTCGTCCCCTGGACAGGGTGTATGAGATCCCTGGAGTGGAGCCCATCACTTACGCGGGGAAGATGCATTTCATGCCCGGGCTGGCGCAGCCGATTTTCCCGCCCTGGGACCGTGGCTGGAAGCACCCAAAGTTCCACCGCTCGCCCCCGATTCACGAGCATCCGCTGTATAAAGACCAGGCCTGCTACTTCTTCCACCAGCGTTGCCGCCTTCTCGAGGGTGAGGCCCCAGGACAGGCGGGAGGGGACCTCGTTCCTCTGCCCAGCACTGACCCTGACCCTTTGTGGCTTTGGGCAAGACATTGAAACTGTGTGGGTCTCGGTTTCTTTGTCTGCGATATGGGGCTATAGTGCTTCCTATTTTCTGAGAGTTGTCAGGATTAAGTGAATGTCAAAAGCTGTGCTTGGTGAGGGAGTAATAGAGAGTTTGAGTGTCAACGTGAAAAGACCTGGCTTCTAGGCCTAACCCTGGCTCTAACTGTGTGTGACTTTGGGCAAGTGGCTGGCCTTCGTGAGCACCCACTTCCTGTGGAATGAATGGTTTTGAGTAGACATCCACATTGACCTTTACAGCTCTAAAATCCTGGAGTTTAAACCGTACATTTAAGAAGTAGATGGAGAGAAATTATAGTGGAAGGAAACAGCAGAAAGAGTGCTTAATCTTCAGGCCTATCACTTAATTTCACAGGATTGGTAATTGTAACAGAGAGGGGAAATAATTTGCCCACAGGCACACTGTCGATTAATAGTGAAGCCAGAACTACAGCTTTGGTTTCCTAGGTCAATGTCCTTTGTCAAAGGTCAAAGCTGAGATTTTTTTTTTTTTTTGAAAGAGAGTCTCACTTTGTTCCCCGGGCTAGAGCGAGTGTTGTGGCATCAGCCTAGCTCACAGCAACCTCAAACTCCTGGGCTCAAGTGATCCTCCTGCCTCAGCCTCCTGAGTAGCTGGGACTACAGGCATGAGGCACCACGTCTGGCTAATTTTTTTGTTTGTTTGTTTCTATTTTTAGTTGACTAGCTAATTTTTTTTTTTTCTGTTTTAGTAGAGATGGGGTCTCACTGTTGCTCAGGCTGGTCTGGAACTCCTGAGCTCAAATGATCCTCCTACCTCGGCCTCCCAGAGTGCTAGGATTACAGGTGTGAGCCACCACGTCCAGCCTCAATCCCATTATTTAAAGCTGATTTTCCAGACTTTAAACACTTCCAGTGTCCTCACAAGTGCTGTGAAAGATCTCACAAGACTTGGCACCCTTGAATGACCCTGGTAACAGAATGCCAAGTGGATGAATGCATTAGCAGTATTTTAGAAGTTAAGATTACACTTGTTTAACTATGCTGAAAAATATATCCTGTGCTTTTGCCACTCACACTCACAGAGAGGTTCTATAAAGTCTGCAATAAAACTCTGCAAGATACAGGGCTAGAGAAGCTGATTGGGGTAATGGAGAGATTATGGTCTTTAGAGCTGATGGACTTAGGTTCTCCTTCCAGCCCCATCACCTTGTAAGGTTTGTCACTTGAAGCAAATTCTTTAGTCTTTCTGACTTTCATCCTTCATTCCATAAAATACCATCTAACTTGTAGATACAGCTCCTGGCACAGGGTAGATGGTGACATTCAGTAAGTGGCAGCTCTCATTATTACACATTATTCATTTGCTAGTGAACCATAAAATCTTAATTTTTTTAAATTGAAAAATTTTTTTTTTTTACTAGTCAAGTGAAGCGGTGGAAGTGGAGAAGGAACAAAGGAATCTGTAACTGGTTGCGACCAATCAGTTGTAAACACCACTGCACTCGGGCCAGCCCATAAAATCTTAATATTTTATCCATTTTCAAGTTTAAGGAACAGTGGCAGTGTCAGGACTCAAATTCAGTTTATCTGACTCCCAGACCAAGGTTCTTTCTGCTGTACCACAAAATCAAGAAGTTACATTTCTAAGTATTTGTATTTCTGTTTTGATGCCTTATGAGCCTTAAAGTGAAAAGTCTCATTGCACTCATTGCCTTTTGTTTATTACCACAAGAAAAATTGCCTGAGTGTGTCTCCCCAAAAGTGTCCTAGGTTCCCTTTCATCCCAGACCATAGCTTTTCAAATGAAGATATGTTCCTGAGTCAGGGTAGTATTTTTCCAGCTGGGATCGGTAGCCTGCCAACCAAAGCAGTCACCTCTCTCAACTTGTGGGCACAGTCATTGAAAAGAATATAGTGTTAACTTCCATCTGAGGATAGAAGATTGGATCCAGAACTTAGGTACCTAGGCTATGCCTGTTCCTTCCTTAGGGAAGCCAAATTTAGGGAAAGTGAAGCTAGGGAGATTTTCCCTGGCACCACAGCCCATCCCACTGAGAGTAGCTAAGCATCCTTAATATTTAAAGATACAGTCTAAATTGAATCTATTTTAGTTTACTTATATATTATCTTTTCCCGAAGAGTATTTTGGGCAGCTTATTTATAACACAACCAGATTAAATAAAAATAGGTGAGGGAATCAGTACAAAGGAAAAATAGTGGGGTAAATACCAAAAAAAAAAAAAAAAAAAAAATCCATTCTGTGAGGTTTTGCTTGCGAAAGGAGAGACCCAAACTGGATTCTGAGGTGCTAACAGTCAACAAATGGTACAGAGCTGGGATCTTCTAACTAGGCCAGCTACTTGTTTTTGTAAGTGAAGTTTTATTAGAAGAAGACCATGCACACTTGTTAATTACTGCCTATGTCTGCTTTCATGCTACAATGGCAGAGTTGAGTAGTTGTCACAGAGACTGTAGCTCAGAAGCTGGAAGTGTTTACTTAAAGAAAATGTTTGTTGCCCCCCCGATACAGAGAAAAATATTTTCAGTTATGTAATTCACTGTGTAAAAGCCCCACCTTTCTGTAATAAGGCCAGAGAGAGGTTCAGAAAGTCTCAGAGAACACCCTGTGTAATAAATAGAACAACATCCTCAGTGTGACCCTTTTGACAAATACAGCAGTACATTTTGTAGGGCTGCCTCGTACAGACATCTGTTTATAAAGTAGCTCATTATGGAATCTCAGGGTTAAGCTGAGATGTGAAAAATTATCTGTGTACGTGGCGCCAAACTCAGGGCTCTTTAAGGTATACATGGAGATCCAAAAGTTATTCCCATTATTTCCAAAAGCTGCTTTCCCTTGATAAAACAGCATGGGCCTAATCCTGGGCCCACACCTAATAAATGAGGTATATTTGGTAGACTTGGGCTTTTCTAGTCAGGGCTGGAGTGTGGGTTAATAGAAAGGATCTTAAGTGAAGGGCCGGCGTCCATCTAGTTCCATGGCCTAGAGTCTGTCTCCTACCGGCCATCAGCCATATAATCTCAGAAGCTTAGCCACTGTTTGAATTCCTCCCATGGCGGGCGCTCACTACCTTCACCAGTTGGTAACTGTCCTGAGGTACATGGTCATTCCTGAAGTTGAGGTGAAATCTGGGCTTTCTAGCTTCTGCTCTTCATTTTTGATTCTGTCTCCTCAGGTGTCAGAGAACAAATTCAGTTTCTCTTTTGAGGCAGCCTTTTCCCCAAGATGCTACCTGGCAGGTATAAGCATCTCTTCCTGAATCGTCGTATTTTTGTGTGTGTGTGTGTGGCTGATTACTCCAAAGGTGTTAAGCAGGCCCTCTGGCTTACCAAGGCCAAGTTAATAGAAGGCCTTCCTGAGAAGGTGCTTAGCCTTGTTGATGACCCAAGGAACCACATAGAGAACCAAGATGAGCGTGTTCTGGATGTGATCTCTCATGCCCGTCTCTGGCATACCACCGAGGACATCCCCGAGAGAAAGACCTACTGGTGAGTTCCCCCAAGTTAATAAGGTTTTCAACTAATGAATCTTGGAGTCACCTGTTGCTTTAAGTTTCCAAATGTCTCTTCTTTTCTCCAAGCCCAGTCATTGTGGACGGTATGATACAGCTGTGTAAATCCCAGATTCTCAAGCATCCTTCTCTGGTCAGGCGGATCTGTGTCCAAAACTACACGTTATCCACCGCCTGGAATCGAGGTTGGTCATCTTGTATACCAGAAAACTTTGGTCTGCTTTTTTAAATATTTCTACTCTTAGCTTTACCACTGCTCACATCTCCCTCCCCACAAATACCTATCCTGACTCCCATACTTGGTGGTCTAATTTTATAGGCTTAGACACATCCTCAGTATCCATAGCCCAGCCATTTTTGTTCTTAACCACTTCTAAGACTATTAATTCAGCCATTAACAGTCTGCCAGGTCTGTTAAGTGCCTACGATGAGCTTGGGAATGACTAAATGCTGGAAGATAAGGAATTAATAAAGCATGTATAGTCTCTGCCCTCACAAGCTCATATTCTATTGCAACAGTCTTACCCCATTCACACTTCTCTACTCTTCCAAATCCATTTTCAACATTGCTACCAGAGTGCTCTCTCTAAAGTACAAGTCTTTTTTTGTGTGTTTTGTTTTGTTTTTTGAGACAGGCTCTTGCTCTGTCACCCTGAGTAGAATGCAGTGCTGTCATCATAGCTCACTGCAACCTCAAATTCCTGGGCTCAAGCGATCCTCCTGCCGCAGCTGAGTAGCTGGGACTACAGGCGTGCATCACCATGCCCGGCTAATTTTTTTCTATTTTATCTTTTTTTTGTTGTTTTTTTTTTTTGTAGAGACAGGGTCTCTTGCTCAGGCTGGTCTTGGACTCTTGATCTCAAGTGATCCTCCTGCCTTGGCCTCCCAGAGTGCTAGGATTACAGGCATGAGCCACTGCGCCCAGCCTAAAGTGCAAGTCTTTTTATGTCCCTTCTCTGTTTCTGATCCTTCCCTGTCTCCCAGTAGCGTAAATCATTTGTCATGGTATACCAGACCCTCGTGATTTGGCCCCCACCTAGTCTTTCTAGTCCTTTCTTCTGCTCTACTGTCCTGCCCCCATCCCTAAATTAGCCACTTGCAGCTTTTTGGCATCAAGCTCTTGCACCCTTGTGCCTTGGCACGTGCTGTGCATTCTGTCTGGGGTGCTCTTTCCCACTTTCCTCATTTAACCACATTCTACTTACCTGTAGGACTCCACTCAAACCCCTTCTGTGAATCCAGGCTCAGGTAGCTGTTCCTCCTCTGTGCTCCTCATGCCAACTGTGCCATCATAGCACAGACAACACTACACTGTCAGTAGCTGATAGCTGTTCTGTCTCCCCACTGAACTGTGAATTCCTGACAGCAGGGACCGTGTCTTACTCATTTTGTCCACAGTGTCTAACAGTGGCACATAGTAGGTGCTGACTGAAGGGATGGGTGATGAATATCAACTCTCAGGTGCCTCAGGCAGGGGTGTTCAGAGAACACAGGTGTTCTAACTGGTAGACTCGTAGAGCAGGGAAACCAGCTGTGAACTGATTTGGGATTTCAGGACATCTGCTCGGTCAGGTGTCTCCAGCTTGCCCCCTTGTGTGTGGACTTCCTGGCAAGGAGTCAGCTTTGCAGAGGTAATGGCACCACTGAGGAAATTAGTGAACCTCATTAATAGAGGAGTACTTTTTGGCCCATCATCAAGTATTACCTCTAATTAAACTGCCCCATTTGGAGCTGTCACTGGAGGAGGGATGTGGAGGGAACTGAATTAGAAACCACACTAGAGCGGTCTGTGGGGAGAATCTAAAACCCAAGGTTAGGAGAGGTTAAGGCACATTTATTTTCCTTGCAGATTATATGTGAGGAAACAGGAAGTACTTTAGGAAACTATTCTTGAGGTGTGAGTGTGATGTATTTTAGCAAACAGGTCAGAGTTGCTCCATCCACAGACGTAGTATCCCTTTTCTGCGTACCCAGTAAGGGAGGCCACCTGCGAAAATTAAAAGACAGTGCTGTATGCTAATCCAACTCAAGTGAGGCTTTCTGGCGGGCCAAGTTGTTTTCACTGTCAGTTGTTAAGGACAAGCTGGCCCTTTTCCTAGGTTTTTTTTTTTTTCTTTGAGACAGAGTCTCGCTTTGTCACCCAGGCTAGAGTGCCATGGCGTCAGCCTAGTTCACAGCAACCTCAAACTTCCGGGCTCAAGCAATCCTCCTGCCTCAGCTTCCCAAGTAGCTGGGATTACAGGCATGTACCACCACACCTGGCTAGTTTTTTCTATATTTAGTAGAGACAGGGACTTGCTCTTGCTCAGGTTGGTCTCGAACTCCTGACCTTGAACGATCCACCCACCTCAGCCTCCCAGAGTGCTAGGATTACAGGCGTGAGCCACCGCACCTGGCGCCTTTTCCTAGGTTTAATAGTCTCTCCCCCACCACTAGTGTCAGTGCTTCTCTCCATTCCTCCTTTCCTGCCGTACCACACTCTAGTCATCTGGGTTTATCTCTCTAGACTCCGCCATGGAGTTGCATACTCCTGCGCCTTTGCTCATGTTAGTCCTCCTTAACTAGAATGCCTTCCCCCCGCTTTCTTTGTCTGGCAAGCTCTTACCCAGTGATTTTCAACCAAGGATGGTTTTGCCTTCTAGGGGACATTTGGCAGCATCTGGAGATATTTTTGATTGTTATGACCTGGATAGGGCGTGGGGGGATGGGATGAGGAAGGAGTTCTCCTGGCATCCAGTAGGTAGAGGCCAGGGATGCTGCTAAATGTCCCATAGTACACAGGACAGCCCCCCTCACCAAAGAATTATCTGGCCCCAAAAGTGAATAGTGCCAGGATTAAGAAACCCTGCTCTTATCCATCCTTTAAAACGTAGTTTTAAGGCATCACTTTCAGGGAACTTCCCAGAGAAGGTCAGTTTTTCCCACCTGGACTATTTCTGAATATACTTCGTACTTTTTGTTGTAGCACTTACTACCTGGTAAGCTACTTGAGAACAGAGAGTAACTCTCACTCCTCTCTGGGTTCCTGGCGTAGGGCAGGTGCTCAGGAAGATCTGTATGGGACAGACTTAAACCTCCAGAGACCACCAGCCCTCAGGGTTTATTGGGAAGGGACCCAGGAAGAAGAATACTTTGGTTCACCCCCCACTCACGGGTCCCAGGATTAACGTCCTAAGTCAAAGTTTTGTATTCTGCGATTAAGCCGATCATCTGGAAAAGCTGTAAATGACTTGAGGCACATAGGAGGATGAAGGCTTTAGACTTTGCTGAGCTGAGACCAGGTTAGACTAATCATCTTTCTCTCCTTTTAGAATCTTTTCTCTTTCAGGTCCGTGGTTCTAGTGGACCCCGATTGAGTGCCAAGGATCCTCTGTCCCCTGTCGCCTCCAGAGAGGAGGTTGAAGCTACTAAGGATCATGTCCTTGAGACCTTCCATCCCATATCCCCCACTATCAGCCTTCAGGAATGCAGTGCTTATGACGTGAAGGACGACACAGGTAAGGATCAAAGCCTCTGTGTTTTAGGCATTGTGGAGACGAGGAACAGGCTTTTTCTGAAGGGAAAGGATATACTGAGATCTTATTAGGTGCTAGGCCCCTCACATGAGTTACCTCCTAGGATCCATGTGGCAGCCCCGTGAGACGGGTACTCTCATCTCCGTTTTATAGGCAAGGAACCTGCAGCTCAGGGAGGTTAAGTGATTTGCTCAAAGGCTGCTTTGCTTTTTATTCCTGAGAAGTAACTGTTACAACAGAGTTTTAAGTGGCTTGAGGGGCTTTGACCAAGGTTTTTTCTTTATTCATAGGTCCCTTGAAAGACACCCTCTTTCTACTCTCCCTGTAAACTCTGGCCGACCTCTTTTAAGGACTGAGGAAGCCCCATGAACATTGAATGGAGCCATTAATCCAAACTGCACCAAAGAAGGCCCCTCCATACACTCAGGGAGCCAAGACAGAATTCCATCTGCTCTGTCATCAGGAGCTGTAGCGCATTCCTCACAAACCCCTTCATTTTCACAACCACGACCTAGGCCAGTCTTTACTGCTTACCTAGCCTGCTGCCACAGCCCCCAACTGGTCAGTCTGACCCCAGGCTATTTTCTCTCCAGTTCGTCTAGTTCACAATCCAGAGTAGCCTTTCTGAGACACCAGTTGGATCCTGCCTCTCTGCATGCCCTCCCACTTCCGGCCGGGTGAAGTCAGACCTCTTTAGCTCATCGTGTCGGGGCCTTCACGTCTGGCCTGTGTCCCCTCTCTGGCCTCACCTTTGCCTCTGCCCCCGTTCCCCGGCCGCTTTCTTCCCATCATCCTTGACACATGCCGCCCTTTCTCATCACCAGCTTGGGCACTTCCTCCTCCCTCTGCCTGGAGCTCTCAACCATCCTTCCCTTTTTGTCTTCTACTTGCTAAGCTTTTCTTTCATAGTTCATAGCAGGAATCACTTTCTCCCAGAAAAGGTTGAAATCTTCCAGTCTCGTCAGGGCCCTTTCACCTGCCCTGCCACACCCCTGGCTCACCTCCTGTCTTGACATATCCCTCCAACAGCTATGATGGATTTTCCTGTCTTTCTCCCCTCCTCAAAAGCAACGGCAGGCCCTGCTTGGCCTCTGTTCCCGGTACCTGCCATGGGGCTTGGCATAGAGTGAGTGCTGGGTATTTACCTGTGCTGATTACCTGAGCAGACTGAAGGACCAAGGCATGCAGGAGAGCCAGCTCTCTTGGGCAGTGTGCTCCTCTGGGGTTTTACAGCCACATTTTCTCAGCCTCTTTCTTCTTCCTTTTCACTCACACCCACTGATCCAGGTCATGCATTCTAGAAGCCCCCACCCTACCAAGCATTACTTACAGCCATGCAGAAGAGAATCATGACTTGACAGGGTCATGGCCGAGATGAGCAAGTGCTAAACTTTGATTCTCAGCCCGCGTGTTGTGTGGATCAGTAGTGAATACGAGGCAAGACATTTGTTACTAATATTAAAGTACTGAGTTTTGAAATGACTTGCTGTCTTTTTAATAATTACCACAGCTTCGTTATAGGGACATGCTGCTAAAAATATTAATAACAATAATAATTACCACAGATTTCAGATATCCCTCTCCTAACATCACTGTCATCTGTGCACCTGAGTGAGAAAGAAAGGGGTGAAGCTAGAACCAGTGTGCTAGACGCACCTAAGCAGGTTGGCAAGCAGTTTCTGCGAAGAACCAAACAGTAAATATTTTAGGTTTTACAGGCCACATGTGGTCTCTGTTGAGCTACCCAGTAGACATACGTGAGTGAGTGAGTGTGGTTGTGCTCCAGTAAATGTTATTTACAAAACAGGCAGCAGGCCAACCAGTAGACTGAGGTTTCCCAGCCCCTGAGCTACAGCGGTAATATCTACCTTTGGTGAGTCTCTCTGTAGTGCCTGCCCCTGAGCTGAAGGGAGGTTATTTTCCTGAGGCTTTGCATCAGGGCTGATTAACTTTTTCCACCCCTTCACGTGATTATATCTCTTGCAGGATTCCGGGAGGGTTATCCTTACCCCCATCCCCACACCCTGTACATCCTGGACACAGCCAATATAAAACTACACCGCTTTCGGCCAGATCAGCTGCGGGCCAAGATGATCCTGTTTGCTTTTGGCAATGCCCTGGCCCAGGCCCGGCTCCTCTATGGGGTACGTAAGTGGAGAAGACCATCGAGCTGCTTCATGTTGTGTTAGTCTCCTACCTAAAGGGCACTGCTCAAAGGAAGAAAAGGGGTGCTGGGGGGACTCCTTGCTTGACTGAGGAGTTGGGGAGATGCACTTCCACCCACCCTGCAGGGGTGAACTGACATCACTGGGAGCTGACTGTGTGCCTGGGCTTTGCCTAGATAGCTCATTTGTTGATCACAGTAGCCCACAGAGTTTCGCTGAAATCCCCATTTTCCAGATTTTGCCATAGAATCACAGGGAGGCTATGCTGCTTGTCCAGCATTACACAGCAGCAAGTGGTGGAAGAGGATTGGCTTCCACCACTCTGAAATCTTCAGTTCATGCTGCAGCACCCTGCCTCTGTTCTGTAGTGGCAGAACTGGAGCTCAAGGCTTCATCAGGCAGGCAAGAGAAAGTGAAGCAATAGAGATGGCTCAGACCTGCCTACCAACTCAGGATGGCTCCTGGGTACCCAACATACCATGCGGTGGCAGCGCCTTAATCCTAAGAGCAGGTCTCAGGGGCCTAGGCGGTATAGACTGCAGGCTGAGTGGTTGTCACAGAGACTTGTCCCCAAGATCGGGGGAAAGCCTGGCCCTGGGGCAAAAGCCTCCAGGTAGGGGTGGGCCGCAGGCGGGGAACACCAGATCCCTGGTTTGGGGGTGAGGGGCACAGTGATTCTGAGAGGTGCTGCCACTCCCAGGTGGTGGGTAGAGCCTAAGGCCCTCTGGAGGAGTGAGGAAGTTCGAAATGTTGTCTCCCGTCCTGCTCAGACTAGACACTGGGTGGGGTTGGGAGGCATGGTCAGCCAGAAGGATGCAGAGTGGAGTGGACCCTGCCTGTATGAGCATCTGCTACCTGCCAGACACTTAGGGTTTTTTATGTCAGTGGTTCTCAAAATATAGTCCTGGATTAGCAGCAGGAGTGTCATCTGGGAACTTGTTGGAAATGCAAATTCTCAGACCCACCCCAGACCTATTGAGTGAGAAACCCTGGGATCGGGGACCAGTAATCAGTATTTTACCAAAAGGTGATGCTGATATAAGCCCCAGTTTGAAAACCACTGCACTGGCTGGGTGCGGTGGCTCACGCCTGTAATCCTAGCACTCTGGGAGGCTGAGGCGGGCGGATCGATTGAGCTCAAGAGTTCGGGACCAGCCTGAGCAAGAGCGAGACCCCGTCTCTACTAAAAAAAATACAAAGAAATTAATCGGACAACTAAAAATATGTATATAGAAAAAATTAGCCGGGCGTGGTGGCGCATGCCTGTAGTCCCAGCTACTTGGGAGGCTGAGGTAGTAGGATCGCTTGAGCCCAGGAGTTTGAGGTTGCTGTGAGCTAGGCTGATGCCACGGCACTCACTCTAGCCAGGGCAATGGAGCGAGACTCTGTCTCAAAAAAAAAGAAAACCACTGCACTAAAATTTCAGAACCACTGCAGGATTTAGTCCTTGTATTGATAGTTATTTAACTCGATGTGGGAGATGCTATTACCTTCATTTTACAGTTGGGGAAACTGAGGCTCAGGGAGGCTAAGTACTCACCCAGTGTCACACAGCTAAGAGATTAGCAGCTGTCACATCTTTATGTAACATTCTTGTGTCTTTCCAATTCTAGGAAGGCTCTCTTTATTCCCATTCTCTGACTGTATACTTCCCAAAGGCTCGGAAAATTTAGGTACCTTGCCCAAGATCCCACAGCTAATGAGTTGGGAAGCAGGGATTGGAGCCGTGATCCCTCCAGCTTCAAAGGATACACTACCCCCCAACTCAAGCAGGAGAAGGAGCAGAGATAGTCACATTCCTGGTTCTAGGCCTGCGGGCTCATTGTAGCTTCTGTGCCAGTAGAGCCTGGGTAGCAACGATGCCACTAATTGCCACCCAGTTGGGTAGGAGAGGAGGCCTCCTCCACCCGCCTAGGTACAAATTATTCCTGGGGATGTGAAGTTGGGCAATTATGGGAAGAGCCTCTGTGTAAAAGGTAAAATTGCTGAGAAATTTATGTACTACCTGCAGTTTTATTGATCTGTAGAGGGAGATAAGAGTCAATACAGAATTCTCGGCTAACACTTACAGGTACTTTTCTTTTTATTTATTTCTCATGCAGCTAAGAACAGATATTTCTAAGGCCAACGGTCCCAGGGTGGCCCACACGGAAGTCTGACATTAGCTGTTCCTGATGTCAGATTCAGCCCCGGAGGGGTGAGCGTAGGCAGCGTTTTCGAATCAAGTCTGCCCTGTTTCCTGGGGCCTGCGTGTTGGATCTTTGTCCATTGAGTAGCAGTCACCAAACTGGCTTGCTGCAAAGTCTCAGTGCATTGACCATATGATTGATCATCCAAACTGGGACACTACTAAGGATGAAAAGAGGTGCCACTATCAGATACGCTGGGATCCCAGGTGTAAACTAGAACAGTAGGGTTTTAAGTGACTTAACAGCATGGGGTCTGATCCTGGCTTACACCTCTTGGGTGACCTGGAGCAAATTATACCACCTCTCTGAACGTCAGTTTCCTTGTCTGTTAAGTGGGAATATACCTCTAGATTTACGAGAGAACTGACTTTATATAAAACTGGCAAGATGCCTGGCCCCTAAGTCAATGGTTTTAGTGTTGTAACTATGACCAAGGGGCACGTACAGAAAGAGATCATCAGCAAATGCATTGGCTAGTGAGATCCTGATGCTGACGTGGCTGGCGTGGACACCGCAGGAACATGGCACATTCTGAGTTGCAGTGTGAGCATGGAGTCAGGTGGGATGACTGCCGGCAGGCTTAGGGAGGTCCAGGATGCCAGGCCCTTAGGAGCAAGGCAGAAAAAAATGTGCCAGTGAGCCAGTTTAGGTTCAGTGCCACCTATCTTTGTGACTTCAGAGAAGTCACTGCCTCACTGAGTCTCATTTTCCTCATCTGTCAAATGGAGACAGAAGTGAATGAGATTATTCATTGACCCTCCAGGTTAACATTCGATAGCTGATGTCCCTGTTGTCCCCATCAGGTAACGCCGTAAGTTTGAGGGATTTCTGTCATTAACCTCCCAGCTCATCTGCGTGAACTTTTTGGCTTGCCCAGTAATTGCCCCTCAGTGGTGGGAATTACTACTTTAATGTGCTCAAGTTGAAGAGCAGGCACCTGGGGCCACGGGGCTTCAGAGGCCAGGCAGAGCCGGGCTGGGTAAGGGAAGACCTGGCCCGGGACAGTGTACTGAACTCCTCATTCCATGTTAATTGCCCCAAGGGGAAGCCATCAAATGGCAGTGGGTGGGCGTTATAACACAGAGAAGCAGAAGCTGCCTGATCTGTGCTGTTCCTAATACCCCACAGTTTCTAATTTGTTTTTCTTGGTCCCTTTTCCTCTCAGAATGAACCCAAGGTCTTGGAGCAGCCCGTGGTCGTGCAGGGTGTTGCCACAGATGGGCGTGTCTTCCAGTTCCTGGTGTTACAGTTGAACACCACAGATCTGGCCTCTCACGAGGGCGTTAAGAACTTGGTCTGGGTGGATTCAGACCAGCTCCTCTATCGGCATTTTTGGTGTCTCCCGGTGATCAAAAAGAAGGTGATTGTGGTAAGTCCAGCCAGTCAGGGCCAGGCCTGGTCCTACCCAGCGTGAGCCTGGGTTCGGGTGGAGGGGGTGCTCTGTGAGAAGAACCCTGGCTCTGGGATTCCTGCCTGGGATCTCGGCTCGGAGGGCTGCTTCAGCCCTGCCTCTCACCTGAGGCCTGACAGCTTCCCCCTGGGTCGCATCAGCTCCTCACTGCAGCTCCTGCCTCTAGCCACGCCCAGCTCCTTCTAGCTCCCAGGGTGCCCTGCTCGGGACCTTTGTAGACACTGCTCCTTTTTATCGGGGGCTTCCCTGCTTCTTCCCTTCTCTACCCACCCCCCTTGTCTCTTTCCTCCGGCCTCCTCTGCTTGTCCTTCCAGGTTCAGCATAAGTGTTCTCGGTCTGGGAGCCTTCTCTGACCACCACAGTCCCCACCCCCAGCATCACTGACGTGCCTGTGTGGGCTCCCCTGGCCTTTGTGTCCCCCCCTCAGCACACACGTGCTGCTCAGCCCTTGTTATCTGTTTACATGTTTTCTCCTCCACCAAACCGAGCTCCAAGTTCCTCGAGGGCAGGGCCTGTGGATGAGGCGTTCATTGTTCCATTCCACTGGTAAGGAATTCCACCCGTGCCACTGTCCCCGCTGCATCCCAGTGCCCAGCTGACAGAGTCCAGGCCTGCCGTCTGCGCAGTGGGCGGCAGCAACGTCTAAATAAATTCCTGCTACAATGCCAGTCGGTGATGTGCACACTGCAGAGACACATAGCAGGGTCGGGGGGCGGAGAGGACAGAATCGGGGTACCGCCAGCTCCGGGACTAGCTGTGTCCCACACAGGGCCTGAGTCCAGGTTTGCCGAATGGGAGTTGTTGAGCCTTTGAACGTTATCAGCGTGTCAGTTCTTTAATCAGTTCTCCAGCATGTGTTGCTGTTATTTCTACCCTTGAAACGCCTGCAGGTCTGGGCCCTTGTCTTTGGTCCCAAACACCCCTCACGTGCACAGTCCCACCGGCCACCGCTGGTCTGTCTGCTGTTAGTCGTGTTCTCCCTCACCGCTTCGTGTCTTCAGGCCCTCTTTCTTCAGCCTCGTGCTTCCAGAATACTGAGTCAGCACCAGGCCCACTGTGGTTTGGTCAGATGGCTCCTCCCCGCCCCTCCAGTTCCATCTCCTGCCACTCTGCCCCGCCGGCACGAGCCCTGGGCTCTGGCTGCTCTTGCTCTTCCTGCTGTCATTTCTTCATGGCTGTTGCACATGCCGGACTCTGAAGTCTCCTTTTCTTTCTCTTTCTGGTCCATTCTGCTTGCTCTTCCATGTTTGAAAGTCAGTGAGTTAGGCGTTTCTCCCCTGCCTTCTCAGCATCTTTTCCTACTGCTGGAATGGGTCTGTCACCTTTTATTTTCACTGTTTGAACACCTGACTGTAAGCTCCTTGAGGACAGGAGCCAGAGTCAGGTCATTTGTGGTCTCCAGCACTGGGCACTGTCTCAATACGGAGCGAGCTGGTGCTGATAAATGTGTGCAGAATGGGTGAGGGATCACTGTCCCTGGGATTAAAGGGCGACAGACCATTTGTTCTGGTGGTTGAAGAGAGAGGGCCCAGGAGGCGTGGGGCAGTGTGCACAGCTGATTTGGCTGAAAGAGGCTAGGAATGCTTCCTGTCCTGCCGCCTGCAGCCCCTCAGCACCACTTGGCGGTCTGAGAGAGAGATGATGCCAGAGAAAGAAACAGTTTCCATCCAGGCACTTAAGAGTTACATAAAGCCAACCTTTGTTGTAATTGCTGTGGTTAAACCTAGTAGCCAGATCCTAATGGGCTGTGTTCTTTCTAGGAACCTGTCGGGCCGGTTGATTTCCAGCCAGAGACATTCAAGAAGTTTTTAGCTCTGTACTTGCACGGTGCTGTGTGAGCTGAGGACCATTCTGAAGTCTGAACCCCCCTCCATGCTCCTCTCCCACTGAAGAGCCTGCATCCTGGGCGGTGCCTGGGGCCCTCCTGGAGCCTGTGCTCGTTCATGTGGTCTCACTGGCAATAAAGAGCCCTTGTGTCGCACTGGAGCCTGTGCTTGATGTGAGGGTGCTGTCAGGAGGGGCACCCCACAAGTCCAAGCCCTGGAGCATGACCTGCCTCAGCCTAAGCCCAGCTCTGCTCTTGACCCATATTGTGACCTTAGATAAGCATCTTCATCTCTCTGAGTTTCGCTATTTTTTTTTTGAGATGGCGTCTCATTCTGTTGCCTGGGCTACAGTGCCATGGCGTCAGCTCACAGCAACCTCAAACTCTTGGGCTCAAGCGATCCTCCTGCCTCAGCCTCCCGAGTAGCTGGGACTACAGGCATGCGCCACCACGCCCAGCTAATTTTTTTCTATATATTTTTAGTTGTCCAACTAATTTCTTTCTATTTCTTTTTAGTAGAGACGGGGTCTCGCTGTTGCTCAGGCTGGTCTCGAACTCCTGAGCTCAAATGATCCTCCTGTCTCGGCCTCCCACAGTGCTAGGATTACAGGCATGCACCACCACGCCCGGCTAATTTTTCTATTTTTTAGTAGAGACAGGGTCTCATTCTTGCTCAGGCTGGTCTCGAACTTCTGAGCTCAAGTGATCCTCCTGCCTTGGCCTCCCAGAGGGTTAGGATTACAAGTGTGAGCCACCTTGCCCAGCTAATCACTAGGTTCTTTTGGGATTAAATTGTGGGCACTTTCCACAATGACTGCAGAAAATCTGAATAGAATATTCTTTGCAGATTTCTCACTGGTCTCCTGGTTAATGGGCTGCATACACCCTGGTTCAGCTGACCTCTGTTCACATAACGTCAAGTCCTGTTCTGTGCCAGACACTCTGCCACTACGCCACGCACTTTATACACAGCGTCTTGTTTAATCCTCACGCAACCCGTACAAGGCAAATGTCATTTTCATATTCAGGAAAAATAGTGAGTGCCTGGTATGTGCCAGGCCCTGTTCTAGGCTCTGAAGAGAAAACAGTTTAAGGAATTCACCCAAGGTCGTACAGCTGGTGCTTTAGGTCACGTCCCTAGGAAACACTGGGAGATGGAGACTTGCCTGTGAAAGCCTGGCGAGAACCTTCAGGACCCGGACCTGTGGGGAGGGAAGGTGGCAGCACGGGGTGGGGGTGACCTCTATGTGGTTGCACCTGAGGTGCCAGCCAGTTAGTGGCGCTCAGAGCCAGAGTTGCCCCCCTGAGACAAGGGAGTTGGCCTTTCTACACCTATCACTGGCCTGGCCCCGGTTGCTGGGTATGTGTTGCTCCCCACAGTGGGTGACACCTTGGATGAAGTGGCTTTATTGGGCCGTAATTCCCGCGAGGGACTGCTGCGAGGATTTACTGCAGAAACTTCCAGCAGCTGGTGGAGCTCTCAGAAGAGAGACCTGGGAGCCCGCTGCAGCGCCCACGGCTAGTGCTCGTGAGTCCAGCCTGTGTCTGGCTCCCAGGCTCGTGCTCCGCGCTTCACAACTTCCCTTCTGGGCTTGGCGGGAGTGGGGAGGGCAGGGAGGAGCGGGAGGAATTACCAGGAGAAGCAGAGAGCGAGAGGGATCCCCGTGTTGGGGAGCGGCTGGAAGTGGGGAGCGCGAGGAGAGTCGGGGGCTGAAGCGATAGCAGCCCACCGCGAGAGGCCTCAATGCCCAGCTCCTGACTCCTGTGGGAGGTGATCTGGGGCTGGGGGACTCAGCCCTGGTTCCCATTCTACTTTTTATTTTAAAGAGAAAAACAAATGTAAATGGTAAAAATTCAAAGAGTTTGGAAAAATACAATCCCTAGTCCTTTTCCATAAGGAGATCCACGGCTTGGTTTCTTACGTACTGTTTGTTAAAATGCGTATGTGTAATAATCCATGTGTACATTCCTTAGTGTCATCCTGTTCTGAGCCTCTCCTACACTCCCTTTTCCCCGAACATCTTTGGATCGCGGGATTTTGCCACATCAGCGCATATAATTTACCTTGTTCTTTTGAGCAGGTGCATTAATATCTGTTGGTGGACGTTGAGGTTGTTTCCAGTTGTTAGTTATTGGAAGTAATGCTGCAGTGAGCGTCCTCGTTCATGTATGTGTGCGTACTTTTGCCAGCAGAGCCATTGGGTAAATTCGTAGCAGTGGAATTGCTGAGTCAAAGGGATTTTTTTTTTTAAAGAACACTGGTGGGAGCGCAGAGGACAAGTTGGCGGAACGACGGGACTGAGTCCAGCTGGAGGCCGTTGCCGTAATGCTCAGGCAAGTGGTGGTGATGGCTGGCAGCAGTCCGGAGCAGGCTGGGTCCTTGGAGACTGGTTGACCAGGGAGCAAGAGGGTGAAGGGAACTGGAGTCCCAAGCAAGTGGGATGGAGGCTGTGAGTAAGCAGACAGCAGATGATCTTGCCGCTTGAGGACTGCCCTGGAAGGGAGCCAGGTTGCAGGGCAGTCCGGGGCAGCCCGCCCTCCTCCCAGCCTGCCCTAAATGAGGACAGTCCTGGTGCCAGCCTTGGTGCTAAGCTGCAGGGCCCGGAGCCCACTGCACTTGCCCTTCGAGGGAGCTGCAAAGTGCAGCTGATCTGCAGAGTGCAGCAGGCAGGACTGGTGGCTTTGTCCTCCCCAAAGAGTGTGGGGACAGGCTGAGAGACGACGGTAGTGTGAAGAGCTGGAAAGTTCATATGTGGTGGCCACTGCTCCTCCACAGCGTATTCACTTCTCCAAATCCCAAGTGCCCACCTGCCCATCCCCATCACCTCACCGAACACAGGAAAGGAAGAAATGCAGGCTGGTGTTAAGGCCCTGTCCCACCGAAGCCTGGGACTGGCTCCCCAGCCAGCAGAGCCAGCTGGGGGAGGGAGCAGAAGCACCATGGGGCAGGTACGGGGTCACACTTGGTATCAAAGTCCCACTATAGGGACTCTTTTTTTCTTTTGAGACAGATTCTCACTGTGTTGCCCTGGGCTAGAGTGCAGTGGCATCATCATAGCTCACTGCAAACTCAAACTCCTGACCTCAAGCAATCCTCCTGCCTCAGCCTTCCAAGTGGCTGGGACTATAGATCTGCACCACCATGCCTGGCTAATTTTTCTATTTTTTGTAGAGATGGGATCTTGCTCTTGCACAGGCTAGTCTTGAACTCCTGGCCTCAAGCCATCCTCCCGCCTCAGCCTCCCAAAGTGCTAGAATTATAGGCATGAGCCACCACACCCAGCCCACCATGGGGACTTCTAAGCAACAGCTTTTGGAACCAAAATGTTGACATTCCCATTGTGAACATATGTATGAGAACACACTTCTCATTGTGTCGTTTACTTACATGCCTGACTGATCGTTAGAAAGTTCCTCAAGCAGGCCAGGCATGGTGGCATGTGTCCGTAGCCCCAGCTTCTCAGGAGGCTGAGGCAGGAGGATCCCTTGGCCCAGGAGTTGGAGGCTACTGTGAGCTATGATGAGGCCAGGGCACTCTAGCTTGGGCAATAGAGTGAGACCCTGTCTCAAAAAAAAAGAAGTTCCTCACCTTCATTTCCAGATTTCCAGCAGACTTCAGTGGCAGGGGAATTATAATTGTGGTCTTGGGGGGAAGCCCGACCTCCTGTATTCCAGCTGCCGTCCCAGAGCCTCAGCTTCCTCATGAGCAGCGTGGGGATAAAGTACTTCTCTGTCAGTTTTCCCCACCTTTGGATCAAATAGGCTGCATATGAGTAGGTTTCCAGAGGATGGGCTTGGCCTTCTCAGAGCCCTGTGAAAAAGTGGGCTTGCTGGGGGCGCCCCCCTCAGGCTGCTCTCCGTCCTCCCAGGGCTGGCACCAGAGCAAGTGCCTGACAGAAGCTCTGTGAGGACTTGGAGGGCTGCGTCCCTCACTCAGCTCAGGCCCTAGGCTGGGGGAAGGAGCAGGACAGGGTCCTTTCAGCCTTTAGACAGCATCTCCCTGGTTCCTCTTTTGCAGTGGATGAAAGTCCCATACAGCACGCAGGGGACCTGAGCGTCTCAGGTCGTCTCCCTTTAACCTCAGTACTCAAGTTGCCATGACCCCCAGGCCTACCTGCTTGACTACTGGAAGACCGCCCTGGTATAGGGACCCTCTTCCAGATAGCTGGGGGTCCCCAGAGATGTGCACTTGTTACCAATCAGGCCTGGTGCCCTCTGCTCACCTCAGGATGACAAGTTCTCAGCCACTGGACTTTCACCCAGGCAGTATTTCTTGAGCACCCAGTGAGCGTCAGCCATGATGGAAGGCCCTGGTATTGAGCACTGAAAACCCAGGGCCCTGCTGCTAGGGAGCTGCCCTGCCACTGTGGGGAGATGGAAGTAAATAGATACATGGCAGAGTGATAGGAACAGTGGCGTGGGCCCTTTCAGATGGGGTTCCCTGGAAGTGACTCCGATGGAGAATCATGGCAGACATCTATTGGGGTGTGCTGTCTGGAGAGCGCTGGAAGGAAGCAGGGAGGGCACAGCTGGGCAGAGGTCTCCCTCTGAGGCCTCAGCAGATGCTGCAGAAAACTCTGGAATCAGGATGCCCTTCAGAGTTGTCCCAAACCGAGGCAAGTTGGTGGGGCCCTGTAGTCCCACTGCCCTGGGGGAAGGTGAAACCTTGGGTGAGGCAGTTCCTGGGGCCCCCAGCAGTTTGCAGGAAGGGACACAGTTGTGTGCCATCAGCAGTTGGGGGGAGTGGGTGTGTTGGCCCTTAACCTCCCCGGGTAAGGAGTGCCATGTTAGGTCACTGAGGTCAGGGAGGGGCGCTGTGGGGGACATTTAAGTAGTGACCTGAAGTGTGGGGACGAGACAGCTGAAGACAATGCAGTGGCTCTGAGGAGGGCAGTGGGATGGGTGTTTGAGGAATAGCAGGAGCCCATCCTCAACCCACATCTCCCCTCCCACCCTTACCTGCAGGACCGCCAGCCCCCCTTCCTGCGGCATTTGCAGGACTGGGTCTGGGCTGGTCTTTCACAGAGGGGGTGATGCAAGTCAGATCAGCCAGCTCTACGGGGACCTCTTTTATTTTTTATTTTCATTATTGTTTTTAAGACAGGGTCTCACTATGTCACCCAGGCTGTGGTGTGATCACAGCTACTGTATCCTCGAACTTCTGGGCTCAAGGGATCCTGCCTCAGCCTCCCAAGTAGCCTGGACTACAGGTGTGCACCACCACACCCAGCTAATTTTTGTTATTTTTTGTGGGGACAGGTCTCGCTATCTTGCTCAGGCTGGTCTCAAACTTCTGGGCTCAAGCGATCCTCCTGCCTCAGCCTCCCGAAGTGCTGGGATTACAGGTGTGAGCCACTACACCCAGCCAGGGACCTTTTGTTGAGGTGGCAACAGCCCCAAAGCTGGGAGGGACTTTGAGGTCAGAGTAAGGTGGTTCTGACTCCAGCTCTGCCCGAGAAAGGCTTTTTTATCTTCCCCTCTGCCACGGAGCTGGGACTGCAGCAGCCAACACCCCCCTCGGCACATGTCCGCACCCATCCTCCCCTAGCTGCCTCACACACTCTTGCACTGTTGGACTCACTACCTCTCACGCAGCCCCTTCATTCTTGGGCAGCCCTGGCTGCTCGGCTTCTGGCATCTCAGGAGGAATGTCACCCTGTAGCTTCAACGAAGGGCCCCCTCTCTGCCTTCTGGGGCCACACGCACTATCTGTTCCCCCTGCCAGGGGCCTACCCTGCAGACCTTTGAGGCTGGGGACTGTGTGCCTCAAAGCCAAATAGCCCAGGGCCTACCTCCCACCGCACCTCTGTCCCTCTCCTCAATCCCCGGTTCACCTGTTCCTGGCCACGTCCCAGAGCAGGGCCCAGCTGAGTAGGGCAGAGGAGCGAGGCCAGGCCCTCCCCCATTCTGGACGCTCCGCCTTGGTTATGGCCACCTGAGATCCTCAGTCTCTCCCAGGCCAGACCTGTCAGGCCAGACCTCCTCATACCCAAAGATCAGGGAGCGGGCTTGCTGCCCGGGCAGGAACTCTGTCCTTTAGAGTCCAGCCTGTCAGGAGCAACGTGGCCCTGCCAGCTTGCCTTCACCTGCCCCCACCCCAAGACACACACGCAGACACATCCCCAGCTGGGCCAGTGATGGAGCCCAAGTATAGGTCGGCACTGGAGGCTGAGCCCTGAGGTTCCCCTCATAGACCTCCTCTAGGGGCAGGCAGCCCAACAACAGCCCATTTTACGAGAACCACTGCGTGCCAGGTGCTGTGCTGGGAGCCAGAGATACAGAATGAGGGAGCCGCGGACCCCTGCCCTCCAGGAGCTCGCAGTCTGCCAGGTGGGCACTGACAGCAGTCTCCTTTGGATCTGCAGTAGCGGGTACCCATAAAGGCCACCTCTTTCCCCAAATTTGAGCACCTGCCCACAGGTAGGCAGGTACCTACAATGGGGAGGGGTTCCACTGAGCACCTGCTGGGCACCAGGCCCTGTGCCGGGCAATTCTGGGGACGAAGAGGACTCAGACATGGTCCCCAGCTTAGAGGAGCTCCCAGCCTGATGAGGGAGGCAGACACTGAACCGTTGCAGCACAGGAGCCATGGGGACAAAGAGAGCCATCCCGGCCTAGAGGGCTTCCTGAAGGAGGCGTGATCCGAGCTAGGTTCTAAAGGGCGGGTAGAAAGGAGGAGGGGACAGCAAGAACAAAGGCCCCCGGTGGGCGGCCAGCCACCGAGTTCTGCGTTCTGCGTGGCTGGGGCAGGAAGGGCAGGTGAGGCCTGCAGGGGTGGCAGCTGTGAGGCGTGTGGACTTGGTCCTCAGGCTGTGGCACGTGTGGCCATTTGGGACCCCCCCGCAGCGGGAGGCATTCTCTTCTCTGCACCCCCATTCTTCACGTGGCCCCCAGGGCACCCCACTCTCCTGGTCTCACTCCCCTGCCTCTTTTGCTCCTGTTTCCCAGATCTCCCGCTGCCGAGAGTCCCCAGGCCAGGCCCTGGTCCCACCTCCATTCTCTCGTGGATGGTCTCAGCCAGGCTGTGGCTTTAAAGACCAGATGGCCCGCAACTCCCAAAGTGTGTCTCCACCCAGACCTGCCCACCTGACATCTTCACCGGTAGCTCATGGTAGCTCATCACATCTCGGGATTAACTTGCCAAAATAGGGCTCTGCCTGCAGCCTGCCCCGCTTCGGTGAAAGGAATCGCCAGCCTCTCTGTTTTGTTCCCTGCTGTATGCTGAGTGCTCAGCAAACACATGAATGAGGGGCGGGTGGAAAGAGAGGAGTCTGTGGAGGCTCAGAAGTGAGGTCTTTGTGGCATGGGGAGGGTTGAGACGGAGTCAGGAAACCGAGGAGGTAGCCGAATGTCCAGAAACCAGATGCCAAGTACTGGGGCTCGTCAGGCTCCAGGAACAGAGGACACACCAGCCCCAGACTGACTCCCTGCCTTTTGGCACCCACCCACCTTGGCCTGCTCCCTTTTTTCCAACCCTGGGCCCCAACGCTAAGCCCGCAGTGCCTGTGCGCAGCGAGCCCGGGCTGGGCAGAGTAGGGCTCACCTGCCTCCAGCCCTCCCCTCCCCGCCCTGCCTCCATCCAAGCCCAGGCAAGCCCGCAGCTCTGCAGACCAGGGTGGAGACCAGGCCTGAGCCCCAAGAAGTACAGCTCCCCTTGGTCAGGGCCAGAGGGCCCCGGGGTGCTATGGGCCCAGCTTCCTAGAGTTCGTGGAATCTTGGGACACAACCCACCACAGTTCACGGGACAGCAGGGTCCGCCAGGGAGGTAGGCTGAGCAGCCCCAGCCCCAGCTGGAGCCCTGCCCTGCTGTACGCCTTGGCAGCTGCCAGCCCCAGGGGAGGGTGCCCAGCAGGGTGGCAGGGGCAGGTCTCCTGCCTCAGGGCTGGCCGCCCTGGAGTGGGTTGCCTGTGGACAGTGATGACTAGCAGGAAAGCGGTGGCTGTGCTGAGCCCGGCTCCCAGAATAGGAGGCCCAGACAGGCGTGACGCCTTCTCCTGCTCATTTCAGGGTCCTCATACTGCCCAGCGAGCGCTCTGGCTGGCCCCGCCGCTCCCAGTCAGGCCTGGGCTGGGAAAACACCATGGAGACCAAGCACCAGTCCTTTCCTCAAAGATCTGCCCCAGGCAAGGCCAACCCGGAACCAGCCCTCCCCAGGGCCACTGGTGTGGTAAAGAGAACTGTGGGGACTGAGGGGCCCCACGTTGAGGGTGGTGGGGAAGAGCCTCAGGGTTGTCACGCCCTAAGCTGGGCGGACGGTAGGGTGCACAGGGGTGCTCCTTGCAGGTTGGGCCCTGGTTCCCTCTTGCTCGGCATCCCCACTCCAGCCTGAGGCTGACTCCTGCTCTGAGGAGCACAGGTGGCCCTGAGGGTACCAATGGGGGCCCCATCCTCCCCACCTCCTCTCCCAGCATGGGGTCAGCGCCATTAGCTCAGCTTAATCACAGCCTGAGCCCCCTCACCTGTCCAATGCGGACGCTCTCCCGGTAGTTCAAAGGTGTCCGTGGAAGGAAACCTTGTCCCAAGCTGAGGAGGGAAGGACCAAATGGAATCTTCTAGATCCTCCCAGCTACTCCCCATCACACCCATTTGGACTCTCCCCAAACACGAGTACCAGCACCACCACTGAAGCTAATAGACACTGCTTACTACACGCCAGGCACTGCGGTGAGGCCTTCACAGCCCCATGAGGTGGGAAGGCCACCATCCCCCACTTTACAGGTGAGGAAACTGAGGGCAGAGGAATAAACTAACTTGCCCATGGCCACACAGTAAGTAGTGGCAAAGGCAAGATCTGAACCTGGCAATTGGCAATCTGGTTCCTGAGACCCCTGTAAACATGGACAGAGCCCAGGCACTGAGGGTCCCCACTCCTGCTACGGCCTAGAATGAGGTCCCCAGAGCTCAAGTAAGTAGAAAGTTCTATTTTCTAGACGTTGTGCCAGTCAGCGTCCACTGCTGCTCCTTTCGCCCTGGCCCTCATGTTTCTTGCCCAGTCGTTGGCTGGGGATGGCTCTCCCCACATCCTGACCCTTCCCAGGGTGCAGCCGGCTTACGTTTTCTGACATTTTAGTCAGACTGTGCTACTCTTAAAATGCCTTGAGGGCTCCCCATTGCCTTGGAGGTTAAAAAACGATCACCCCCCTCCCCAGGACCCAGCATCTAAGGACCTCCAAACCCCTGCAGGCCCCAACAGAGCAGGCACTCAAGGCTCGGGGGCCTCCCCTGAAGCAGATCCCACGGGATCCCGCCGTCCCAGCCAACACAGTCCCCACAGCAAACACAGGGCACCAGGAACCTTTCTCTACTTCCAGAAAAATACAGACATTCCGGCAAAGCAAAATGTGTCTGCCAGACAAGAAACTGAAGCTGGCTTCCAGAGCGTCCCCAAATATTTAAAGCGAGACTGATACCCTCCCCTCCCAACCTACCTCCCCCAAAGGCCGCCGCAACTCTCCGCAACAACACAGCATTAGCACGCCTGGGCAGCGAAGGCATGAATCTCGTTACGCACCAGAACAAAAACTCCGCCTAACGGGTCACCTTGCATTTTGTAATGAATATAATAAACTCCAACCCACGGTCCCCCAAACATGTCAGGAAGGGCTGCGGAAAAAAGATGTCCCTTTAATAAAACGTTATCAACATATATCGTACACAAACTACAATGTATCATAATTACTTCTTTTTTTTTTCCTCTCTTAATTCAGAACCAGACTACAAGGTAAGAAAAAACACAGAAACAGCTACAATGTTCCCAATAATCCGCACAAGGTCTTTTTTCAGGCAGATGATATCTCACATAATATGATATACATGGATGGGGGTGATAAAACAAAGACCAGCTACGGGGGAGGGGAGAGGGCGTGTCAATGTACAAAGAACTCGGGTGTCTTCCAGGGCGAGACACAGGTTTCCATGGGGGACGATGAAGCGAGGGGGGCCGTGAGTCGCCCTCCTGGGAGGGCACAGGCTCCACCGTCGGGTTTGTCGGTTTTTGAAAATAAAAACAGGACGGGAAACAGCACGTCTGTTTGGTTGCTGGCATCCCCCCACCCCCCAGAGCCCCTCCAGTCTTTGCGTCCAGTTCCAAGCACGTACAGAGCAATCCTGGTCAATATCCCATCTTGGAAAAGGGAGGACGAATAAAGAGAAAAAACAAAGAAAAACCAAAACTCCAGCCCACCCTGCCCGCGCCCACGATGGCAGCGATGCGAGGATCACGGGACCCGAACGTGGCGGTCACGGCTTCCAGGTCCCAGGTCATAGCCATCCTGTTGGTGGCGGCCTCTCCTACTCTGCTCCAGGCCACCGCCCAGCTGGCAGGATTCTCGCTGGGAAGACTGGGGTGGGGGCGGAGGAGGGGCTGGAGAGTCGGGGAGGCCGGGACAGGAGCATCCGGGAGACGAAGCCGTCCTGGGAACAGCGCAGCCACCGGGTCACAGCGCAGGTCTGGGCCGTGGGGGATCCTGAGAGGGGTCGGGTGGTCTGGCCCCTCCGGCCACGTGACGAGGGTGGGTGTGTGCTGGGGTCCAAGTGTGCCGCTGCTGTCGCCATAGAAGCCAGGCAGAAACAAGCAGGCTCCCGCCACCCCGGTGCCATCGCACAAACCAGAACCCCAAGCTGAACGAGCTGACTTCCTTTTCTTCTTTCCAAAAAAGGCTTTTTGAAAGAAACCACTGATTGTAAACTGTCCAGTTTATTATTATTATTTTTAGATGGCTACAAAGACAGTGTGAGATCTCACACCTAGACTAGCTTTCCCGGTGGAAGGGCTTGGGGACAGACAGACAGCAGGGCTTCTGGATTTTTTTTTTTTTTGCCTTTTCTCTTTTTTTTTTTTTAAAGAAGAAAGCATAGAGGTTGATTGGGGTGGGGTGGGGGGCTTGCTAGAAGCTTCCATTTTTAAAAATTTTTCCCCAAGAAACACCCCCCTGAAAACAAATAAAAAAATCCCAAACGGTAAAACCCCAAACAAAAAAACAAAAAAGTGTCATGTACAGAAAAGGTCCTTTTGGGAAAGGGCAAGGGGTGGGATTTTTCTGGTCATTGACTTGAAATAAATTTTTATTTTGAGTTTTGTCCTTCATGTTTTATGGAATAAAAAGTTCGGCCTTTTTATTGCATGAAACTAAAGTGGGAAAGGTGGGTGCAGAGGGGGTGGGTGGAGGGGGAGCAGGAGACGCCCTCCCCCCAGCTCCTGGATAATGACACCTCACTTCTTCTTGCATAATTTCTGGCATCTTCCCGCCTGCAATGCCGGCTCTCTCAGCGTCTCGGAGAAGGGCGGTCACACACTCATCGTCATGCTTGGAGAATACTGAAGGGAGAAGCAAAGGCAGGTGGTGAGGGCCGGGGCGGGAGGCCACAGGCACAGCAAGGTGCCAACGCCTTGTGACGGCTTCACTGCACCCGCCAGGCAGGGCCGTGTGAGTGTGGCTGGGCGGGCAGGGTGGCGGCCAGGAGGGGGGCTGAGGGCTACCTCCCATCAGCAGCCCCCCTGCTCCTTCTCCTCTCTAAATCACCCCCTTCTTCCCAGCCCTGCCCACCCCCAGGGCAGGCCTCTGAGCCAGGGCACAGCCGGGGTGCCCTGGGGAGGGGCCAGTCCCCATGGGGTTCTGGAAAGCAACTTAACCATGACACTTTGTTCACACAAGAAGGTACAGAGATGCCCACTCTGGGAAAAGCAGGCAGCCAGCCCTGTGTTGAGCCCCCTGGAAATCACTCGTTCCATGAACCTTCCTCCGCGGGACAGATAGAAATGGCCCCCCAGGGGCACTGCTGCCCCCAACTCTCTCAGCCCAGGGCTCCCCGGCCATGTCAGCTTAATTAGTGTCGGAGGCGACCGGCCTGCATGTCGCCACCACCAGAAAGACCTGCCAGCAGGCACACTCAGGGCAGTGTCAGGTGGAAAGCCCACGACACGGCTCCCAGGCCACCAGCCCGGCAGGCAGGCCGCAGCCACGGGGCTCCTGAGCCTGCTAGATCATAGTCGCCAGGCTGGGGATGAGGCCCACCCAGGGATGAGACTGGCGTGCAGGGGGGTGGGGGCTTACATTGTCATTCTGGAAGGAGTGGAGGAAGTTCCCTCCTAGCTCGCCGTCGTCTCGAGGGGTGCCTGGAGGATTGCTAATGCCACTTATGTTGTTAGGAGAATTCTGTGGAGAGAGGAGAGGAGGTGAGCCCCTATGTTCCCAACACCCTGCCCACACGGACAGCGTGCTGTTGGGGAGGGGACATCGTGTACACACTCACTTTTGGAAGTCCATCTATGTCGCCTGACCCTGAAAGGAGAAAAGAATCCAATTCAGTTTTTTGCACGCTGTTCCGTGGAGGGGTCCCCAGCCTCTGACAAGGATCCCTTCCTCCGTGGGCTCCTCTGGCCTCCAAGCCCTTCCTCCCAAATCCCACACTATTTCTGTGCAGAGAATCTTCTGTGTGGGAAGTATCCTTCTGGATCTTTCTGAGTGCCCAGCCAGGCCGGGCTGTAAACCAGGCCCAGTTCCCAGAGCTGAGGCAGAGGGATGGTTGCCCGGGCGGAGGCGCAGGCCGAGGGAGCAGGCTCACCTAAGGATCCGTTCATGTGGTGTGGCTCCATGCCGCCCATGCCGCCCATCGGGCCGTCCGAGCCAGGACCCATCGGGAACTGCGGGAGAAACACAGCATGGCAGCTCGGCAGGCCCCAGGCCCTCTGCGCCCCTCACAGGCCCCCACGTCCCTGAGTCGGTCAACGAAGACAAGCACCCTCAAGGGCCCAGGCCCTGGGCTACAGCACACGAGAGTCCTGACCTCAGTGAACTTCCGTTCTGATGGGCTCTACACACACACACACACACACACTCGGGGGCTTAGCGCCCAGGGGCCAGGGCAGGCCGGTCACCTCCACCCTAGGAGTCCCAGGGCAAGGGAACAAACCCAGGGAGGGAGAGGGACCGACCAAGGCCATCTAGCCCCACACAGAGGCAGCTCTCAACCCCCCTCTCAGATCTCACTGCAGGGCTCTGTCCATCCCTGGGCAGAGCGTGTGGTTCACCAACCCGAGACTCACACAGACGGTTCTGACCATGCCAGGCCAGGGACCCAAAAGACCAGTGCTTTCCGCCCGCACTTTACAGAGGAGGAAAGAGAAGCACAGAGTGGGAAAGGCTTTGCCCGAGGTCTCCCAGGCCGGAGATGAGGAGCTGGGACTGGAACCCGGCAGCCTGGCCCCCTTCCGGCTAATAAGATGGAGAAGGATAAGTGAAGAAGCCTCCCGGGGGTGGGCGGTGAGAAGAGATGGGGTTTGCCAGGTGGTGGGGGAGCAGCAGCTGGGGTGCCACCCAGCAGGGGCACCACACCTTAGAGCTGTGGGGCAGGTCACTAGTGAGCCCCCACGCAGAAATGACAGAGCAGCAGACCAGAGGTTCAGACATGGGACTGGTTCTACACCATCCTCAGGCCTATCTGGAACCATCCACCCATCTCATAAAGGAGGCAAGTGAAGGCCAGAGGTCACATCCCACAGCCACGAGTCATAGGCCAGGGAGGGAGGGGGAGCCCAGCCTGGAGGCCCGCGCCCCGTGATGCAGGCCAGATGTCAGCTGGGAGTGGTGGGGGTGGCGGAACGGAGGACTGTTTGGCACCCGGCCTGGGCTGGGCTCTGAGGACACAGAGCTGAGTCACACCTGAGTCTTGGCTGGGAGAAGGCGCTCTCAGACACCCAATGACCCCCCGAGGAGGACAGAGGTGCCGAGCTCCATAGAGCTGCAGACAGAGGCAGGGAAATCAGAATGGGCTGCACAGAGGAGGAGGCAGGGCATCACCAAAATTGAGGGGCGAGATTTGGGCAGGCAGAGACCACGGCAGAAGTCATCCCAGGCGGGGGTCCTGCAGGAGCAGGTTTCCCAGTGGGGTGCAGCAGGGAGGGTGCAGGGGCAAAGCTGGGGCATGAGCTTCCCCACATCCACTCGCCCGCCCGGGTGCGCAGCGACCTTGCTGCCCCAGGCTCCCCTACCCCAGGCAGCTCACGGGCTTTTAGGCGCATTTTGCCATCTGGCAACAAATTTCATGCTTATTAACCCAAGTGATGACGATGAGGGTAACCAACTTTTTAAGGAGCCAACCCAGGACATAGCCATACCAGACCAAAAAAAATTTGCCAAAATGATAATACATAATCATGCACATGCATGTTATTACTGTAACATAAACATGTCATTACTTTAACATGAATATATAAAAACAGGTACTTATTTGAAATTAAATGTTGTGTTTTGTGTAGTATTAATATTTTAACAGTTTCATTGATATATAATTCACATACCATACAACTGACCCATTTAAAGCATACGATTCAGGGGTTTTTGGGATATTTACAGGGCTGTGCAACCATCACTGCGATGAGTTTTAGAACACTTCCATCACCCCAAAAAGAAATCCTGTACCCCTCAGCAGTCACTCCCTGGTTCCCCTCCACCCCCAGCCTCAGGCAGCCATCGATCTACTTGCTGTCTCTACGGATCTGCCCATTCCGGACATTTCGCATAAATGGAGTCATGTGGCCTTCTATGGCTGTCTTCTGTCACTGAGCAGTTTCTGAGGTGCATCTGTGTTCCTGCATGAGTCGGGGCTTTACTCCTCCTTATGGACAAGGAGTCTGCTGCACGGATAGACCACGTTTTACTTAGCCATTCGTCAGTTAATGGGACATTCAGGCTGTTTTCACTCTTTGGCCGTTATGACTGATGCTACTACGGATATCCATGTACAAGTTCCTGTGTGGGCATCTGTTGCCATTTCTCTTGGGTAGATACCCGGGAGTAGAATTGCTGGGTCATACGGTGACTCTGTGTTTAACCTTTAGAGGAAATGTCAGACTGTTTCCCAAAGCAGCTATACCATTTTACACTCCACCAGCAGTGTATGAGGGCTCCAATCTTTCCACATCCTTGCCAACACCGGTCATTTTGTCTTTTTGACAAAAGCCATTCTTATGGGTGGGGTGTGGGATCTCACTGTGGTTTTGATCTGTGTTTCCGAATGAGTAATGATGCAGACCATCATTTCATGTGCTTATGGGCTATTTGTACATCTTTGGAGAAACGTTTATTCAGATCCTTGTCCCATTTGTTAATGGGTTGTCCTTTTATTATTGAGTTATAAGAGCTCTTTATGTATTTTGGATTCAAGTCTCACATCAGATACACAATTTGCAAACATGTTCTCCATGCTGTGCAGTGTCTTTTTATACTTTCCCGAGAGTGTCCTTTGAAGCACCAATTTTTAAAATTTTGATGAAGTCCAATTTATCTACTTTTTTCTTTTGTTGCTTGTGTTTTTGGTGTTGTGTCTAAGAAGGCTTTGCTAAACCCAGGTCACGAAGATTTACTCCCATGTTTTCTTCTAAGTGTTTTATAGTTTCAGCTCTGACATTTAGGTCTATGACCTACTTTGAGTTAATTTTTGTGTACTGGTGTACGGAAGTAGCCCGACCACATTGGTTTGCATGAAGATATCTAGTTGTCCCAGCACCACTGACTTATTCTGCATTATTGACTTTTCTATTACATAAATACTATTATTTAAACAAAATAGCAATAGAACTGATTAACAGTGGCCATTAGTAGGAGGATTAAATAAATGATATGTATGAGAAAAACATGACATTTTCTTCTTTTTCTTTTTTTTAGAGACAGGGTTTTGGCATGTCACCCAGACTGGAGTGCAGTGGTATGATCACAGCTCACTGCAACCTGAACTCCTGGGCTCAAGAAACCCTCCTGCCTCAGCCTTCCAAGCAGCTGGAACTACAGGCATGTACCACCACACCCAGCTGATTTTTCTATTTTTAGTAGAGATGGGGTCTTGCTATGTTGCCTAGGCTGGTCTTGAACTCCTGGGCTCAAGTGATCCTCCTACCTCAGCTTCCCGAAGTGCTGGGATTACAGGTGTGAGCTACTGTGCCTGGCCAAAATAGGACATTTTTATAATGTTCCTACCCTCTGATAGAGCAGTAACTTTTTAAAAATCTTTATTGAATATTTAAATTTTGTAGGCTATATTATTTATAAGTTTTTCAGGTTTTTCTCATGAAGGTGCATGTATCATTTAATTAAAAAATATAATAAGACTAATGAAACAAGTATTACTTATATTTAATTTAAAAAATAACAATGACATGTTTCTTTCTGCCCCATGATACGACAGAATATTTTTGTTCTGCTTCCTTTCCCAATGATACTTCTCTGACTTGACTGCTGCCTTTACGATATCCTGTTTTAAAACGCTGCGGCAAAACAAAATAAGAAATACAGTCAAATGTAAAATTCACTTGACTTGCTGCTCTGCTCTTACCAAGCCCACCTCACCCCGACTCCTGCTGTCAGTCCAACTTGATGACACCCAACTAAATATCCTCCTCTCCACAACAACCTTTGCACACGGAGTACTTTGGATTTTACTTACTAGCACAGGTTTTTGGACTTGCAGAAATTCACTTCTTGCTCTCCAAAGATGTCCATCCACTTCTGTGCCTGTGGGCACGGGCTGGCTTTGGTGGTCCAGTTGCTTGTCAATCAGGACCTCTGCGTCTATAAATTCACCAGACGGGCCGTCCCTGTGTACGATGTCCGTCACTTTTAAACACTGTGAAGCACACTGGATGTCACTATAAATCAAACCTCTCTTTTGCAGGAAAAATGGCTTTGAAGCACAGGGGTAATCTGGACTCGTGAGATCCACGCTGGATTCCAAATAAGTTACAGTTTTAGTGAAGAAATTGAGAAAGTCCTGTTGAACCTGGTGACAGTTTTTGAGTTCGCAAGCAGTCTCATTTCCCGAAAGTGAGTCACGACTTCTGCCGTGTGAGGTTTTGCTGCGACCTCCACATGACACCGAGCAACTTGGCTGTGGCTGGCTCAGTTCCATCCGGGCTCCTCGTGGCCTCTTTAAAGATCAGACAGTTTTGGAGAAACAGTATGTGCATTTCTATCTTACTGTAATCCCTTTTTCCGTTCTCATCTCAGTGCATTTCCAAATTACAGGACACCCTTCTTGTCTCGCACTTTAAAAAAAATAGAAGTTTTCACGGCAGACCGACATTTTTAACATCTTTCCTATGGCCAGCAACAACAATAGTCATCTTGTGGGCACGTGTCTGAGGCGGTCGCTATTTCTATGAAGTCAAAAATCTCATTAAGTGCTTCTACACGTTTGGAGGAAATTGAAAAGTGCTCAAAAACTTTCATTATGAAAGCTGATAGCACAGGTGATAGCACACTTTGTGGCAGTGTTGGGTACAAGGTGTGCAGGACGTTTCACAGGTAAGATGTTTTCACTTTCATTGGTAAAATGCTTACAGGCTAAGTGAAATTTGCCAAAATTAACCGTGTACTGTCTGCCCAATGTGCACATACATGGGCAAAGCCTAGTTTGTATTTGGACAACAGAACAACAATCTTTCATGTTTTCTGCAGCTTCACTTCCTGGAAACCAAGATGATAATTTAAAACTCCAGTTTTAAGATCAACACACCTAAGAGCTAGCGGGAACCTGCTGTTGCGACGACTTGAGGTATCACTATATACTGCAGAAAGTGCGACCGTTGGTGAGATCAGACAGAAATCGGCTCTGCCGTGAGCGGCCGACACATCTGTTATCAGAATTCCCTCTCTCTTTCGCTCACACACAGGACTTTCAGTTGCAACTTCTCAATCAGGAAACGTAAGCTCGGTTCGCGGTGCGATCAGGGGAACGAGATGATAACGGCGTGCATTCGATGGGTGTGCCCAGGCTCATTCAGCGACCACTCTTTCTGAGTACTGCTGTCTCTTTGGAGGTCAAAAACCCCTTGATTCAGAAGGACATGCCTGTGTCATCCCAGACTTGGGAAGAAGTCTCCAGTGTGCTTCCGTGTCCCCTTCTCTGCCATGTCTACGCCCTGTTCTTTCCTGCATCCTGGGAGTATGTTGTTTGGCCTCTTTACCTCCCTAATCCAGCTGTGTGTCCTCCCACCCGTCATTAAAATAACACGGTCATTTAGCCTCTTTCGCTGATGGCTGGGTCACGCGGGTGCTGGCATTGTCACTGATCTCATCGTCATTATCTGAGCTCTTAGGAAACATGGTCACAATATTCACCATGTTAACTGAAACCAGCACGATCTCGACGCGAGGCGCCCAGTGCGTGTGCAGTGCAGCCCTAGGGAGATGCCGCCGACAGGCACGACCGCGGCACAGCAGCCGCCCTTGCAGTGACGTGACGCAGGCGACCTGCTGTGGACAGCCGCAGTCACGACTGCCAGCATCCGTGGACAGGGGACATGCGGTGACAGTGACTGTGGGAGGCAGATAATCTATGCCGTTTCCATCCAACACTAAAAACAGTGCTGTTGGTCTCTGCCTTTTGGGCCTCTATGTGGGTTTTATACGTTTCCACCCAACCTTCTGTGTCCATTGCCAAAACCCAGAACTTTTCGTGTCTGAGATGTCTCAGGATGCAAGGCTTTTAGAGCTAACCCCGGATGGCTGGTCGCCCTCGTGAGGAGGTAGCCGTGAGGCTGGGGTGGTGGGAGGTGCTGGCTGCCCACCGGGGTGGGGCAGTGTATGTCTTTCCCACACTTCCTCGTCAGGGACCCTCGGCTCCGAGGGCTGCTGGGGGATTACGTGCATGCAGTATCCAGCCCACACTCGGGGGGATTCAGGTGTCACCTCGGGAACTGAGCCAGCAAAACCAAAGGCTCCACCCGCTGGATCTGCAGTCCACAGATCGTGCAGACCCTGAGCTCCCCAAGGGCAGATGCACCTCCCTGCCCGCAGGGAGGAGGGAGGGCAGGGACCGGAATGGAAGGGCTGTCCAAGGGCTGTCCGTGAGGGGAAGCAGGGAACCCCCAGTGGGCTGGGGGACCCGCATAATCCAGTCCCATCCAGCGGCCTCAGCGGAGGGAGTGGGGGAAGCCAGAATCAGAAAAGGGGGCATCTGAGCTGCGGCAGCACTCGGGGCTGGCATTGAGAGGCAAAGAAGGGAGGCAGTGGCGGCGGAGTGTGGCCCGAGGAGAGGCAAAGCAACTGCCGGGCAGGGGAGTCATGCGCTCACGGCAGCAGCACAAAGCAGGCAGGTCCCCCAGTGAGCCACCTGCTCCTGCCATGGTCTCCACCCTCAACTCTACTGCCAAGGAAACAGGCCCCAGAGGGCGCGGGCGTGCCCAGGGCGGTGCAGAGGGTCGGCTGAGCGGGGACCGGCCCGCCCCCCACCTGCAGCCTGGTGCTTCCCCGCCAGCCCCCCACATGGCAGCAGGTCCCCAAGGCGGGCTCGGCACCCTCACTCTGACCAGAGGGGTGGGAAGTGCCTGCCGCCTTGAGCCCAGCCCCTGCCAGCTATGAAATGGGAGCCGAGTTGCCCAAGAGTTAATCACTTTTCTGACGGTTTATTTTATTCATCTTTGGTAACAAATGGCTGAAATCAATTAAACTTGCTTTCCCCTCAGCTGATGAAGTTAATTATGATTTGTTATGGTGTCTGATATGTAAATTATTAGAAAGCAGACTTACGTTGGACCGGCTGCCTCCAGGCGGCACCGGATTAATCATTGTGTAGATGTTGTCACTGGAATTTGTTGAATCTGTAGAACAGTGGAAACGGCAAGTCGGGGTGATTAATTCATTTCTTAATTAAAACAAACTCGTGGCACTTGAACTCATTCTTTTGTATTTTATCACCTAAAATTTCCTCTAAGTACCACCATTTTCTGGCTAATTTGTATTTAATGAAGATTCACAAAGTTTTTAATCACAGAAAATTCAACTGTGAAAACCACTCAACCCCGGCAGCAGGACACGGCAAGGGGGGATTACAGGAATTCTCGTCTCCCCACCCCAAACCAAATACGGTCCCCAGACACTGCTTGGGACAACGTGGGGGCAGCAAAACCACCACCTGGGCTCGCCCCACCACCACCCCTCCCAGTGGCTTCAATCAGATCAGGGCAAGAGGAACGCTGCGAATGACCCAGGGGCCACCAGGGGCCACCCCGCCAAGCTGATGGGGCAGGAGGGTGCGGCAGGGATGGGCTGGAGACACATTAACATATGGGGTGGGTCCGTGTGGCCCGGTCTGAATGTAGGTCATGCAGCTCATCAAAACGCAGCCGCAGGAAGGGAGCCGGAGCGGGAGCCGAATATCCTGGCGCAGCCAGCTCCACCCCGGCAGCCGAGCAGCATCCCGGTGGGGGGAGCTGGAGCTGGGAGGGGGTGGGGGAGGGTCCCCTCTGTCTCCCCAATTAGCCAGAAGAGTCTCCTTAGGAAATCAGCGAAAACGTTTATATCAGGAGCAGGCACCGTAATTCGCGGGCAGAAATCCAACTACCTCTCACTTTTTATTTTTGGGGTGGGTGAGGATCATATGTTGGATTCCTTCTAGCTGGCTGGTGTGCTATTCTTAGCTGCGAAGAAACATAATTGCAATGCGTGTGTGTGTGTGCGTGTGTGCATATGCCCACGTCTGTGCACACATGCCCTCTTTCGATGAAAGAAAAAGGGAGAAGGGATCTTCTACACCGAGGACCAGAAGCCAAGAGCCACGCAAACCCGAGGGTATCGTGTGTAGAATCCTGGCCCCAGGAAGCTAGAACCCAAGGCCCCTCTGTGAGTCATCTAGGGAAATGCCGACCCAGGACAGGGTTCTCCCGAAGGAGAGGGAGCCAAGGGCAATGTGACCCCTTGTTCCCAGACTGCTCTCCTCAGCCCTGTCCTTTATGAAGCGGCGCCTGAGAACCAAAGAGGAGTGACCTGTGTGAGGCTGCACAGTGGGTTAGCAACACCAGGGGCGCCCTGCCCCCAAATCCCCGGATGCCACGTGCAGGGGAGGATGCGCCGCTCAGGAAGGAGTGGCTGGGGGGCTGCGGCTCCGCACCCCGGCCTCCGGGACTCTCTGGCAAGCCCCGCCCCAACAGCAGCTCCCCTCCAGTGCTCTTACCTGCAGGACTGGGCATGATGGGTGTTCCTGGGGGGCCACCACCACCAGGGGGTCCCTGGAGATGAGATAAAAATAGTATCAGACCCCCCCAGTGAGGACGCATGTGGGGAGGGCCCCACACGCCTTCCCTCGGCAGCAGTAAGCGCCCACCCAGGCCAGCCTGCCCTTGCCTCCTGCTCAACCTCCAGTGCTCACTCAGAGCCCAGGCGTTTAAGCTGGAGGGGAACTGAACTTATATTAGTATCTCCCCCCTTTCATTTTTCAAACCTGGAGGCACCTGTGGGTATACGTGTGTGCATGCATGTAGGTGGCACTGTAGGCCACCTGGAGAAAACCAGAGGCCCACAGTGGAAGCCAACCAGCCCACTGGTCAGCTCCCCAGAAGGAAATCCCACTGCCGGGTCCCGTCTGGGGATTTCTGGGCCACGGCCACCCAGGCCTGTATAGATGCCTGAGTATTGACAACAAGTTCCAGCAGTTTGGAACCTCTGCTCAGGATGTGCTCTGAGAGGGAAAGAGACACAGACCCTGAGTTCTCTCGCACGCTCAGTCTCACGCGGCTAGACATGCAATGCCCCAAACCCACACACACTTACCACATAGGTACCGGGTGATGAGGAGGAGTATGGAATCTAGAAATGAGATGTGGGGTGCCACGTGTCAGTCACTTCTCTGATAGGCAGTGCCCCTTACCTTCGAAACCCACTTGGGGACACAACCCCATTTTTCACAGGAAAGGCCTTTTGGGACCATGAGCCGGCTACCTGATCAGTTTCCCTAGGTGGGCCAGGGACAGGACTGAGTCCAGTTCTCTCTGCTACACTGAACTGACCCACAGTCCTGGGAGGGGGCCGTGGGGCCACAAGAGGCCCTCCAGTTTGGGAGGACAGGGAAGAGAGTCTCACCCAGCCCTCTGCCCTTCTGCCATGGGCTGTCTGTGCTGAGCCCCCTGCCCACGCCTTGCTCTGGAGGTGGGGAGGCAGCCGCCGAGGCAGAGGACCCTATACTCTGAGCAGTGCTCTCCCGGCCCAGGTTCGCAGCTTAGACCTTGAGTGGGTAGCACACTACTCCCGGCCTCCCCCTACACGTGGCCCCCTCCTTGGAGGCACCACGGGGAATCCTGCACATCTCCTCTCCCGGGGACACCTCCACCCTGCACCCAGAACCCCTCCCCGACAAACCCCACCCCACCTGACCTGGGTACTCACTGAGTTAGCACTGTTAGGATTGGGCCAGGGTCTGCCAGCTCCCGGGCCCCTGAGAGAGGGAGAGAGAGATGGAGACAATGAAAAATGTGCCGGAAATTTGAAGGGGTGGAGGGGGCAGGGGCAGGAGAGGGCTGGCATCAGTAACAGGAAGTCCTCTGTACCATCCTAGGGCCTCAGAGGCCATGTGGCTTGGGGTAGTAACGGGTAGTTCCATGGGTGGAAATCTATGAACTCCTTTAAATTATATACAAAATTTATAAAATACTTAAAATTATACAAAATTTCCTATGCACGTGCATTTTCCTAGGAAAGGCACCCACGGAGTCTCACAAAGGGGTTAAAAACCAGTAAAGCACCAGAGAGCAATGGCTAATTGTACCGGGGTTCAAATCTTGACTCTGCCACTGAAAGCTGTGTGAGCCTGGGCAAGTTACTCCACCTCTCTGTGCCTCAGCAACCTCATCTGCAATGGGGAACAACAGTAACGGCCTCGCTGGGTTCTCGTGAAGATTAAGAGAGCTAACGCATGTAGCATACCCAGAACTGTGCCTGGCACATGTGAACACTGTATGAGGCTGAGCTTTCATCACCAAGGCCACCAACATCCTCATTCTACTGATGAGGAGACCGAGGTCCAGAGAGGTACCAGCAATGACTCTTATCATGAGTCTTCTGGGGTGCCGGCAGAGGGTGGGGAGAGCCACGGCCCCTGAGCCGCCGGCCGGGTGGTGTTTGCCTTACATGCTAATCCCGGGCATGGCGGGGCCGAGGGAGTTGGGTGGTGGTCGCATGCCGCTGCCGTAATTCTGCAACGATAACCAAGGGTCAGTCTATGAGAAGGAGAAAGGAGCCGGAGAGAGGAGGGAGGGAAAACAGACAGACAGAATATAAGGGACAGGGTTAGTCTGTGAAAAGGATCCAAGAAAAAATAATACATTCTTTCAAAAACGGTGGGGGAGGGTGGGAACCAAGTGGCAGGGACCACAACGACAAGCCAGCACAGAGGGACAGTCACAGCACTGAATGCACTTCAGGGGCTTTGTGGTGATGCTCTCAAAAACACGTGGATGTCACGCAAGCTGCTCCCACGTCTGGGCTCCCGCCACACTAGCCAGAGGGAACGGACTGTCTGGGACCCCCTTAGGGAGTGGGGAGCAGACCCTGCGGGGAGGCGACGGGCGCGGCTGAGCGGGGAGGGAGGAACCGCTCCTGGGAAGCCCGTCCTGGGGCGGGCCAGGCCCCTTGTGTACAAACACCCCGCCTTGCCCCAGGTCCCGCTGTCCGCCCCCCGCCAAGTGTGAGCATGGGGGTCCCGCCACAGGCACAGTGCTGGGGAGCAGGAGAAAACCCCACTTTTGTGCTCAGGGGGATCCATTCTGTTTGAGAGCAGAGTCTACTCAGAACTCAGAAAGTCCCGTGAGTCCAGGTTCAGCTCAGTACAACCCACTGAGGCAGAGCGAGCAGGTCACAGGCACCCGGGCGTCTTACCCGACTCCTCCTGTCACAACCAAGCCAGCACTGCCCTACCTCCCCTCTTCAGGTGCTACTTTCTTTGCAGGAATAAACGCCTGGCCTTCCTGCTCCCCTTGGCAGGCTCCTGGTGCTCACAGGGCAGCGCCCTCCCCGCCCTCCCCTCAGGCCGAGGGCCCCACGCTAGCCATTCCCCCATGACGCCCTAGAACTATCTCCGCCCCCACCTCCTGCCCCACACTAGGCTATGATCATGGCTCCGGGTCCCACTTCCATCTGTCCCACTGCACTCTGAGCGCACTTTGAAGGTGGGGACTGTGTCTTAATGGTCACACGTCCCCTTCCCTCTCTGCAGCGGCTGGCACAGACCGGGCGCTCACTAAGCCGACACTGGAGCAGCCAACGCAGGGGCGAAGGAGTGAGCGCACAGGAGCGAAGGGGGCGTGGCTGCAGCGTAAGCTCTGCCCTCGTAGGAGACTCTAAAGGAGTGGGGTAGCGGAATTTTGATGGCAAACAACAGCCTGCATTAGCTGCCATTTATTGAGCACGTAATATATTTTACATACAGTCCCTGGTTTGATCCTCTTTTTTTTGAGAGAGAGACAGAGTCTTGCTCTTTTGCCCAGGATAGACGAGTACAGTGACCCAATCATAGTTCACTACAGCCTCAAACTCCTGGTCTCATGTGATCCTCCTACCTCAGCCTCCCAAGTAGCTGGGACTATAGGTATGTGCCACCGTGTCCAGCTAATTGCTTTTTAGCTTATGTAGAGATGGGGTCTCACTATGTTGCCCAGGCTGGTCTCAAACTCCTGGCCTCAAGTGATCCTCCCACCTCAGCTTCCCAAAGTGGTGAGATTACAGGCATGAGCCATGGCACTCAGTCTCTAGTTTGATCCTTATAACAACTCCATGAGGCTGGTATTATCCCCATTTTACAGAATAGGAAACTGAGTATTTGATCTCTACAACAACTCCATGAGGCTGGAATTGTTTCCATTTTACAGAAAGGAAGACTCGAGGTCTGAGGGAGAAAGATTTGCCTAAAGTCGCAGTCAGCAAACGGCACGGCTAGGCTTAAACCTGGGTCTGCAGGCCTGTGGAGTCTGCACTCTCAGCTGCCCATCTGGTGAGAGGTGGATGGGAAGGGGGCCTGAACAGGAGGAGTGAGAGCTAGAGTGACAAACTCAAGAGCCAACATCGGGCTATGGTGAGGTCTTCATGCATCTCCTAAATTCCACCCCTTGGGGCCACCTGCCCTGCTTGGTCAGCCACAGGAGGGCTTGAATCTAGAATGCCAGACAGGATGCAGACAATGATAGGAGCAATACCAGGCTGGCTGGCAAGAAGCAAGACACGCAGTCAGAGAGGGTAGGGGAGGGTGGGCTGCAGAAGCCCGTGGCGCCAGCCCTCACAAATCTTCACGTCACCCTGCGTCTGCTCAGGGTGAGCCCTATGGGGCAGGAAGACACGTGCACCGGCCTTGAAGCAAACAGTGGCTGTCTTGGGGGCATGTGCCAGGGCCAAGCCCACTTTACAGACAGATGCCACAGCGTCATGAGCAGAGCCTGTGAGGTCAGAACACAGGAGGGCTGGCCTTGGCCTGACCACCTGATGGTGACTTTGGGCAAATTATACAAACAATAG